>BGPR01019943.1:0-28495 GCA_013235015.1 Araneus ventricosus
TTTAAATATGTAACAGAAATGTTAATTAAAAATTATAATAAGAAATTGATAATTAAAATTATTGTCAATATAGTTAATTATCTAATTATAATTATTACTCAAAATTACCCATTAAAATTATTATCAATATAATTAATTAATCATATAATATTAATTATAATTCATAATTATTTTAAAATGCAAGTTCAATAATAAAAAACATTATGATGCAAGTAATTATGGTCAATAAATCAATTTACGTTTCAGACCGAATGCGCGGATCCGGATCCTAAGTCGGACTCGGATCTACATATCCGGGTCTACGAAAGCAAGGAATCCGACACAAACGGAATGTGAATCCGGATCTGCAAAGTGAACATTTGAATCGAAATGTCCAAAACATTCGGGTCTTATCGTCACCTCCGAGAGATAAGACCCGACTCTCGGAAGTGACGGTCTTATTCGATGCATGAAACATAATTATAAAATTCGGAGTAGTTACGTTGTTTTTAAATTCTATAAAATCCTTAAGAGCATTAAAATTAAAGTTTGTTACTTATCAAATTGCTTAATATTATTTAATTATTTGCAAAATAAAGAAAATATGCGTATGAAATTTAATCTTAATGGATTGACAATTGTCAACTGCAATTGTAACTGAAAGTTTCCAAACAAATGCACGCCTCACGGGTCTGCCACGATAATACGAAAGCTGACGGAAGTGACGTAGTGAATGTATACACTTCAGGGTTGCTATTTTGGTATGGTATATCAAATTATTGGTTCTTGGCAATTTTTAAAATTAAAAAATAAATCTGTTGGCTGCTGAATTGGCGACTAAAACTTTTAGTTTGCGTCGTAAGTAAGTACAAGTAAATGTTATACTAAACTGTTGAGCTGTAGTATATAAAAGACCCGTGCCTTTAAATTTTTGCTGAAGAAAAGAAAAAAGAGATAAAGAACTGGGAAGAGTATTTCTTCGCTATAAAAATAAGTTTTACTTCTGAAATTAATTGATGAATAAAAAATGTCTGTATTAATATTCGTTATTAGAAAACAAATGAAGAGGAAAAACGCAGGACACTGATAATTTCAAAATTGCGTGTATAATGCGACACATGTCGTTTAAATTATTTAACATTAGTACTCATTAATTTTTTGAAAGAATTCATTATATTTTTAAGACTTAATGAAAATTGGATTTATTCTAAAAATAGTATTCCTAAGTTAAATTCCTAAAAATTATTGCTAAATTAAAAAATAATAATAATTATGTGATAGCTTATGAAAAAATTATTCATCTGATATTTCAATTACAAAGTTTTGAATATTATTGTTAGGCTTTATTTCGCAAACAACTATACTGATTGAATTTATAGACCATACGTAGTCATAAAATGCTTTTTTTTTTTTTTCATTATATAGCAAAACTTGATCATTTCTTTTATTTTACAGCTAAATATTAACATATAATTTCTCCAAAAAGAGGAAGAATGAGAAATAAATTGTCCTTTTTTTTGCCCCTTTCAAGAAATGTAACATTTTACAAATCACATTTTATCCCCTTCTTATTTTTCTGTAATTATGCTTTTCGTTTTTTTAACAATTAATACAAAATTAGATAATTAGTATCTGAAGAATTATTTTGCTATTTTAATTGGAGTGATGTCGAAATATGATTTCGTAAAAATATAAAAACAGACTCTGGTTTTTATTCTAATATTCCTTAGAAGTTAAATTGATTCTAATATTCATTAAATGTTAAATTCCTAAGAAAACTCATGCAGTGGGTAAGACCTATTAACAGTTCATTGACTTCAAATTGGTACCACTTACTCACTACAAAAATATAAATGGGCTTTCTAGTACACATCATCTGCAAGCTAAATAATAGGCTTTCATAAGTTTAGATATTTACTGCACTTTCAATGTAGTCTGATAAAAAGAATTTTCTTGGCTTGCTTTTGTAGGCTTTGTTATTGAAGAAAAGTATTTTTTTCACCGTCAAAATTTATCTCTTTTGTGCATCAGCCAAAACTAAATTTATAAAAAATCTACCAAATTAATCAGAATTGAAAGCTTTTATCTTTAATTTATTTCATCAAATATAAAAAAATGAATTTTATGAAAAAATAAGCCATTCTTATGTCTATCCCAAAATCAGGTGTAATTTCATTAATGATTAAAATGCTCAAAACAGCATTAAAAACAAATCCAATATACATAACTTATTACTGGTAGATGCAGTTTTTTATGAATTTTTTTAATACCAATAATTCACAGTTTGTATAGCTACACTGGTGAAAAAAATACTTTTCTTCAATAACAAAGCCGGTGCATGGTTAATAGGTGAATGCACCAGTTTTAGGCATGGTCATGGTGAATTTCATAAATTATAGTGACTTCTACCAGCACTACCATAACCAGAAAACAAAATTAATTTAATTTAGAATAACTAAAACTTGGATTCTACGAAATAAAATTTAAAAAAAACAATTATAATCAATGTTTCATTCTAATGTCCTTTTGCATTATATCACCTTCATACAGAGTAGGTATTCTCAATATATTTAAATTTCAAAGAGCAGATTCTCATAAAAAGTGCAAAATTGTGTACTGAAGTAAGTCATTTTCTTCTAAGTAAGTACTGAAATAGCAATAAGTAAGGTGTTGTAACTTGGCTATATCGGAAATAAAGATATTGCTGCTTTGAGAAATCAAACCCCATATCTAATTTACATAAAAAAAAAAAAGTCTTGAAGTATGGTAAAAATCATATCATTTGATGAAAAACAAATTATACAGGATTGATCCTTTGCACTCCTATCTTGAGTCAGACTCAACATTCTGAATAAGCATCTTTTATACATTTTTGTTGAATAGTGCTTATTATAAAAACCATACAATAGCAAAAACATGCAGGTTAATTTTTAGGAATTGAAACAAATTAATAGCAATATTTTTCAGCTTCCTATAATGCTAAATCAATCCTTACACTAACACATGTATAATTATACATTTTGTTACCTTTCAGAGTGCAAAGGGTTAAAACAAAAAAACTTGTGCAGTTCCTCCAGGATAACAAAGACCTTCTTCCTCTAAATTCAGAATAATATCTCTTCCCCTATGCAAGTTCAATTCATCTACATCAAGATTTCTCTAGTATTCTCAATGAAGCCCTTTCCTCAAGCAAACTTAACTTCAGAACCATGAACTTATAAATTCTTTAGACACGATCTTCTAATTCTTCTTCGTAGCATCCATGCAAAAACTGTTTCTCACCAAAACATCAACCAAGAACTTCTCATCAAAAAGGATAGTGCAGCTTTTCACAATTAGTGTACCTGCTATTGCATTTAATCATTTTAGTTATATTGACTCAACTTTGTATTCATAACCTTCTACATTACATTATTTTCATATCCTTGCATTTTCAGTTTGTTTTTCCAAATCAAACGAGCAGAATTTTCCCTATACTACTAGTAATGCTCTCTTAGCTCCCTATATTACTAGTAATGCTATTACGGCTATGCAGTACATTAGATAAATCGATATAGCAATATCACTTGTCAAAAGTTTCTAGTTCATGGTAGAAATTCTACCCATGTTCACCCAGTAACTGGAAACTCATAATTAACATTTATTCCATTAATGTAAAATTAATTACGTATTTTGTTATTAGTAACCAAGAGCTCCCATTTCCAGTTTGTCAAGTTATAAATTTATATTTCACATTTACTTCACACATCACCTTGTAATTATACTCATCTTCACCATTTCATGTTCAACTACATAATATTTCTCTGTGTTTTATGCATAATAAGTATTATTATGTTATGTAATCTCAACTATTACTGTTATATAAATCAACCCAATTAAATTTTGTTCAAATATTTTTTTCTCCTAGGCTGTTCAGAATGTTTCTAAGAGTTTATTTTTACCCGTATGGATAATTTTTTTAACTTTTTCCATCTCAGTTCCTTAATTATCTGTAATTTTCCCTCATCATTTTATGCTTAGTATGTTTTTTGTATATATATTTTCTTGGTAGTGATTAGTTTATTAGATTATATAATAAAGTCAAAATTGTATTCAGTGTTTGCATTGCAATGCAGGCTATATATCTGTAATTTTTTTTTTCAATAAATCCTTTTGCATATATCCATTCAACTGATAATGAACCTTCATGGTTCTGAGTAGGTGGCAAGTATTCAACCCTTTTGCCAAGTATTTGCCCAAATAAATTTCATAATTTTTTTTAAATGTGATTTTAAATATATTTATCAAAGAAAATTTCAGAATTACATTTCAATACATTTAGTATTAAAAAAAAAAAAAAAACTCTTAAAAGTTACTTGATTTTAAGTTGCACAGTAGGAATATAAATGCATATTTAATGCTACATATTATTTAACATTGTAAAGCCTGAAATTATGATGCAATGATAATTTTTGAGCATTTTGAGGAAAATTCTATTTTATTTGGTTTCCTATATTTTACCAGTTTCAAAAAAAGAATTGCTCACTATACATTGTGCTTGCAGGAGCTAAAAAATATTTTCTTGCAAAATTTATCCACATTCCCCACCCCCTTCCCAACCAATTAAGTGGGTTCTCTGTCCTGCCTATTCGAAGTTCGTTATCAAAATAGGAATTTATATCTAGTAATTTATTTATCCACTGAATTTTCTTCTGTGTTTGTTATTGTTAAGTTCTGCAATGATGACTACTTTTGTGAAGCAACCCCAAATTAAAGAGGATTTATCATTCCTTATTTACTGGAATTATTATTTGAATTCAGGTATTTAAAATACTACAAAAACACATGAAGATGTTAATTTTTTTAAATATGCAAATAATAATAAAAAAAAACCTATTTTATTGATTTTTTCATTTAAAATTTCAGAACTATTTTATTTAAAATCAAAAGTGAAGTATTTGGCAACCTGATATTCAGTTATTTGGCCAAATCACTATTCAATACACTCAGTTCCGAGTTGTCTCTACATATTAAGTTTTACATTACACTCACCCTAAATCTATACTTTTTTTAGTAATTAGTGGATCAATGTACCCACAGGTCAGGGTACAATGGTCCACAGCATAGGGCAGTGGCGAATCCAGGATTCAGGTCTGGGGTTGCTGAGGTCATAAAAATTTTGTGTCGTAGTGACAAATGTCAAATCTCATGGTTTATGTAAACCAAAATACTTTAACTTTACAGACTTTCCTCACCTAACAATAAGAATCATAAATAACACTACAATACTTTCGATAATTTAATAAAAAAATACAATTAAATAACTAGACAAAAAATGTTTTTGACCGTGCCAACACTACAAGTACAATCGACTAGAAAAGTAGGAAAATGTTCGAGCCTGTCAAGCCAGAAAGTACGATAACGATTGTGTTGTAACGATTTTATTATTTTTTTACAAATGAAAATTAAGAACAAACAGTTGTAATGATTTTAAATAAAATAATTTTAGTTTAGCTTTGGGGGTGGGTAGTAGCCCATTAGCCCCCCCCCCTGGATTCGCCACTGGCATAGGGTATTGGACCACCAGTAAATTTTTAAAAATATATTAACGTAGTACACATTTTAATGGCACAAAATATAGAATGCATCATATTTGTTTATTCATAGCTTCAGTCATACATATAATGCAAGAATAACAAATATTAAAGTTGGCAAACAACACATTAAAAAAAATTTGTGTAATTGAAAGTCTCCTGTTTTCTTGCGAAATTGTAGCTTCCGGAAGACTCATCATAATATCTTGAACGTTTATAACAGATTGGCCATCTATGGAAATGCTTTTATGGGCCAGTATTAGCCTTTTTACTTTCTCGTATACGAAGTATACAAAGAGAAAGTATTGTAATCGTCAAAAAATTCAAACTCGAGATCTTGACGAATCTCCACGTTTCGGACCTCACCAAGAGTCCGAAAAACACAATTTTGGAATTATATCTGTCTGTGAACACGATAACTCGAAAACTATTAGAGCTATGGGCATGAAATTTGGTATGTGGTGTTTAAACATAATTTGTAGGTTTCTATCAAATTTTGGACAAAGTCCGTGTACGGGAAGTCTGTCTATCTGTATGTTCAAAGTCATGCGAACACTATAACTCAAAAACTTGAATAGTTAGATGGATAAAATTTGGTACACAGTTTTATCGTCATGAATGTAGGTCCGTATAAAATTTTGGGCCAAATCCGTCAACGGGCTGATTGTCTGTCGGTCTGTATAATCGCATACTTGTAAAAATTATATCCAATAAGCCCTTTGACTTGGATAAATAAAACTTGGTATCACATATGCTAACATTAATTATAGATCTGTGCCCAAATTTCGTTCAAATCGGTTAAAATACAGGTGTTCAAATTGCATATTTAGTTCAAAACGCACATTGCAACTGCGTGTTGGCGAGAGTCAGTGTAGTTGGCTTTTGAGCTTGGCGGTCTACGAAGGAAATTGTAGCTTCGGAAATTATGGCAAACCCCTGAACCCGACAGACATTCTCCAGATGGAAGGTATGGTGAAATCTTGCATGTTATTTGTATCAAGATTTTGTTCTCAAAAACTTTAAATAAAGTTGTGATACCTCAGTGCGCTTAAAAATTGAGAACTTACGCAATTTTTTTAATTGTTATCATTTTCCTTTAACACATAATCATAAAAATGGGCGCAGGTCATTTTAAAATTATAATGACTCAGAGTTCAGGAAGCAAACGGGACGTATGGCAACCCTAGTTAGAGGGAAAATGACACCTTTTTGGGAAGTATACGAGAAAGTTTAGGGGAAACCACTCCCGCTGGTTTAAAATGAATTTTATATCATTTAACACTTAATTTATGTATAATATCCATAGATACAAACTAATAGGTGCATTGTTTTTTTATAGAATCATACTATTTTATTTAATTTTTTCTTAATATAGCTATAATATAAAAATTAAAAAGTTACTGAATGTCTATAAAATGTAAACAAGAAAAATATCAAAGAACATAAAATCTTGTTTACTATTCTTTGGTGCCTAATTGGTGTAAATACATAGATTGCACTTAAAAAATGTATACACTACATGATTCAATGGTTAATTAACTTATTAAAATAAAACAATTTGCTTATTCTTATATAATGTCTGACTTTTAAAAGAATATGGGATAAACATTGTACCCCATGTGGAACTTTGGCAACAAATTGATTAAAAAATAAGAAATTTTATATTCAGTTATTTTAGCTGCATTAAATATAATAATATATTATCTTGCCAGTTTATTGTGTAGAGTAGTTTTTCTGAATCACAATTCTTTAATCCAGAAATGAAAATATGATTAATTGAAAATATTTATTTTTAGCTACACAAATCGAGAATATCAAGGCTTAATTGTGAGTTAGGCACATGGTTTTAAGAGTTTTTTTCATCAATACAGACTTGGCATTAATGTGCCAAAATATGAAACATTCAAAATTATAAATAAAATAAATAATAGGGGTGGTTCATTGTACCTGGACTCCCCAATAATTTAAAACCTTATAAGGTAAGTGCTCCAGTAGTGGGCCACTTGAATTTTTAAGTTGAAAAACAAGAAATTCCAACATTCCAATGAAATAAGAGATCTGCCTCTGGTAGACTGAAACCCTTATCAACTAAATACCAAAGGCACAGCATTTATTTCCTGTTTAGTTAGGAGCTAGAAAGTTTGTTGCTGAAGTTGGTCTCTGAGAGAAGCATTTTTAGCTTATTCTTAGTGATTTCCTTAAGAGGCAACTCTTCATTCAACTATTTTTTAGCATACATTCTATTTGTTTTTAAAATGAATTGTTATTGATATTATTTGATTATATAATGCATGTATTATAAACTATCTTTAAATTAAATAATATTGATAATTTATGGATAGTGAAGGGTGGCCCACTTTTGGATCAATGTTTTACTAAATGCTCCAGTAGTGGGCCTAGGGGGACCAGTACTGGAGCACATGCTTTCTCTCAAATAGACTGTTTTGTGATGTTTAATAAGAAGGTTATATCTTGTAAAGTCTTTTTATTTAATTAGATTTGCTTTATTTTTATCAGAACCAGTAGTAGGCCATATGGCCCACTTCTGATACACTAATGGAACATTCTGACAATTACTTAAATAATACATATTTTATAGTACTGCTGAGGAAAAGACTGATATTCAAGAATTAGTTGAGCTCTGTTACGAGGCAGACAATAATAACTATCGCATTGCTGGACCATCGAAAAATATTCCATCACCATTTAAAAGGGCTCTTTTCTGGCTGCAGAGGGAAGATGATAAAAGAAAAAAAAAGATTTATTCAACCTAAAATATCCAGATTTAAAATCCATAATGCCCCAAACAGAACTTAAAATGATAGATCGGTAATTAGCATATACCTTTAATAAAAAATTGGCTGTTAGAGAAAAAATGTCAATCTCATGTGACTAGAATCTATAAATAAAAGATTTCACCTATATCAAGCCATTTTTTATTGCATTTTTTATACTGTATAATGTTAATGTATTGTTATTATTACTATATATAATGATTTTATTCTTTTTTCTTTGGCACAATTGACAAATCTGGGTGGCCCACTACTGGTACATCAAAAGTTTGCTATGCCCACTTCTGGTGCATAGGAGTGATCTAAGTTTTTAATTTTTAAAAAAATATATTACAATTATTTTGATATTTCAGGTGATTATTACTTTAGATAAAAGTTTGAACAACCATAAAAAAAATATAGATTGGCGAAACTTCTCAAAAGTTTAGATGATAATTGAGGAAATACCCTTAAGTGGCCCACTACTGGAGCATTTACCTTAACATACTTTTTAGGAAATTATAAATGTTTTCTACAACATGAAACCATTTTCTCATATAGAAAAGAGAATTTTGGAGAAAAACACTACACTTAAAAACAAACCTTAGCCGAGTTCCAAATTCATATACTACATCCTTACTCTAAAATTTTTAAAAAAGAAAAACATTTGCAAACCTTTATCTTTGATATGGAGAGTAGTAACTTAGTTCACTCAATATGAAAAATTTATTCTTGAATAATAAAATTATACAAAACTATCTTGAAAAATATTCACAACAATTTTTAACTGTGTCTGAAATCTTTTTTTTTGGACAAAGTTATTTTAAAATAATCATGAAATTGATACACAACAGATCTTGAAAAATATTTACATGAAACAGTCAAAAAGATGCAACAGCTTGATAAAACATATACAGATGAAGCCTTGCATCAAGAATCCATGAATAAGACTAAACTAAAAAATGTTTGTGATTGATGTCAGATTGAGCACACAAATACAAACACCATCTAGTTTTTAATTTTCTTCCAGCTTCACCACGTTCTTCATATCCAGAATCCATAAGAGGCCTTGGATCCAAAATCTAAAAATAAAGACTGAACTAAAAGTTTATAATTGATGTGAAATTGAGCATACAAATATAAACATCTTGATTTTTTTTCTTCTTCCTGCTGCAAGTAGTTTCTTCACTGTTATTTGAATAAAAATAAACAAGTAACATAGACAGTAAAAAAAAAAATTGCCTTATTTATAATTAAATTCAAGAGCAAGCTCTATACATATTGCACCATTTTCCACATCACCCAGGAAGTACAGTGCACAGATGCCCCTTTGTTTATATTTATAGAAAACATAGTAGGTGGGTTCCCCAGTAGGCCTATAATTCCTTCTATGTTAGCATCAGGTTGGTGAAAAAGTTTTTTCTGGATGGATGGATGGCATTTTTATCTTCATCGCCCAATCTTTAATTTGGCAGAAGCCATTTCTGAAGTTGATGCATTTTTGGAGTCCTGACTATAACAGTTCTGGCAGGAGGGATTTCACAATCTATCAAAATGTTTTCAGAAGAACTGAATGGAAACTAATTCCGAGTTTGTATAACTTTTTTTTTCTTTTTTTAATTTTAAAATATATTTTTGCATCTGGAAAGAATTTTATCACCAACCTGATATTTGACTCCTCAATCCTACCTTTGCCTCAGAAAGACACCGAAAAACAATTTTTAAAATTTCTTCCATTAACTGAAAGGCTTCTAGATTTTAAACTAATACCAAGTGAATTAATTAATAAATTTATATTTGCTATTTAATTCAGTTTAGGCCCATGTGTCTCCTATAGGAGACAATTATTTTTCTCAAAAAATTACAAGTAATTTAAAAAAAAAAAACATTTTTCTAGTATGTTTTGATGTATTTAAAAACTGAATATCTCACAAATTATTGAAATTGATGAATCGAAGTTGGTCTTGGGACTGAGGAGGCCAACTTACTTTCTCAATTCTATTTAAAAGTAATTTTAAAAGAGAATTGAGAAATTGATTAAGAAAGTGCCCAATTGTTCTTGGATAAGCAAATTAACTTGGATTACTTTTCAATAACAAATGTAAAGAGAACTGATAAATATCATTAAGTATAATAATTGTACAATTTAATAATATTACCTCAATTACCAGTTATTTTATCATACATAAACTTGCGAAAATTTAAAATACTAAATGGTTTTTCTAAAGATGCACAACTTATTTTTTGGTATACGTAATAACAAATTAAAACACCACAGCTAACAATATTAGCCTGAGAAATGTGTTTAGGAAATGTAATTTTCCACTTATTGTCTTTTTGTAATAGAGCATTCAATTTTTTAAACAAACTAATACAATTGGAGTTTGGAGAATTATTTAAAGGGTCACAATATTCAAGTGTATGTTTTTCAATATCTGTTATTAATAGTAACCAATGGGAATTTGGATTGAATGGAATAAATAACAATTTGCATTTTTCAAAATCACTCATCCAAGAACAATTAGGCATTTTATTGCTTAAAAGTGCGTAAGAAAAAAATGACCGAACTACACGAAAATATACAGAATCAGAACATTTACACAAAAAGGAATCTATTATGGTATCGTATAACCAACCTTTCTGAAAAGTTGGCGAGACAGATTTCAGAGATTTTTCTTCCTCTGCAGATATAAACAAATCCAGTGACTTTAACATATAATTAGTAATCCCTATATTATTAACATAAAAGACATTATCAGAAAGACTAAAATTGTCTATACTTTTAAATTTTGAACTATTACTTTCCCCTACTCCTAACAACTGAAAATCATTTTCTTCACAAAATTTATGGACAGGTGCATCATTTAGCAAATCTCTACATACATATTCACGAAATGAAATAATATTGAAGCCTTGTTTATAATCTAACTGAAAGATTAGCTGATGAGCAAAATAACACACAAAAATGCCACAATTAATTGTATCTTTCTGAAGAACATGATTGGGCAAAGAAATTTTTCATTTTTCAGATCCATTCACATCTAAAGTTTTAACTAAATTATTAATAAAAGGTAAGTAGTCATTATTAAGTCTTTTACTATGAGAATCAAAAAAATTTATAACTTTATTTTTTTTTGTCTACAATAATTAAAAACCAGTGGTGGTTGAAACAAATAGACACAAATATTATATACAATGTTTTAACAAATTACTATCTATAGTTTTGCAGAGAAGTAACCGAGATACTGAGGAACCACAAACTGTACAAGAAAGCATCAATAACATCAAATAACCAGCCACAAACAAAATCTGGAAATTTTGATGTAATGAAAAATATTTCATCTTGAGGCAAAAAAGGATCCAAATTTTTTAAAGCTTTATATGTTAAATTATAAATCCCTACTTTCTGAATAGCTGTGCTTTTATATTTTAACAAAGCACTAAAGGATTTATTTGTACAAAATTTATATCTTTATGGGCTGAGGATTAAGATAATGTTCATCATACTCATTTTCTTTTTACAGAAATATTTCCCCGATCATTCCGTTTTGATTGTTTATAGTATAAAAAAAATTATTCCGAAGAATTAATTTTTTCTGAAACTGTAGAATTTAATACCCCACGGCATCCCAAAATTAAATTTCTCAAAACCATTTCAACATTACTAGACATAACAGTCTGCACTTTTTCATTAAGAGTTCAAAGCACAAGTTTTGAATATTGGATTTACCTTGTTCGAGCTGTGAAGCATGATCTACTGAAGCTTTTGTATTTGAAATGTTGTCATGTATTTGAAAATCATCACTATGAAACGTTATCTTTCCTTTAAGTTTGCTGGAATGGATTTTATGTATATGCTTGCATAAGTTGTTGCTACTAACAATTACACTGATATAAATGACTACACAATGCCAGACAACAACTAATTTCTAAGCATTTTATAAAACAAAAATCATTTGCGTGGCAGATTTCATTGATTTGTGTCACTAAATACTCTATATCTTTTAATTGTGACCTTAACAACCAAGAAGTACTAGTAAGTTGCATCACATCATTATCTATTATTGCTCTACTTTTAGCATGCCTGTCTTTAATATATTTGTTACAATGAATTTTGAATGGCATATTGTTAATTTCTTTATATTTATAATTTAGATAGTTATCTATTTCAATATCCAAAACTGTATGTGCAAGCCTATCAATACGTCTATTAAACTTTTGTTGAAAATAAACAGTTTTCAGCTGATTGTGAAATGACTCGCAATAATTATTTGTGTCTGTAGACGCATGGGGGAAATTTCTATAGCTAACACACCACAGCTGAACTCTATTGCTATAATATTTTTTTAAGTAATCAACAAATTCAGGACTTTTTAACAAATACACATTTTCAAACTAAACAAGAAGCTTTTCAAATGCATCTTTCTCTTTAATGCTAAGCAACTCTCTTAATCTCAAATTCCTTTCTTTAACAAGTTGTTTATCAGATACTTTAGCATGCAACTGCCTACTCCAAGAACGTAAGACATGCCATTTGCATAGTAAATGTCTAATACTGGGACCAAATACAGCATTGAAAGCTTCAAATGTACTTTGATCATCATCTGTTATAATGTCTTCCTTTAATAATTGAATACAGATACATGCACTTTTATAGATAAGAATAAAATAAATTTTTGAGTTGGAATAGAAGCTTCAGCTTTCACATTCAAGAAAGGAGAACATGAAGTACTTACCTCTGAAGACGCTACTGTTTTAAGAAAATCATTTTGAAGTTGACCGTTACCTTTGAAATTAAGATGGGTTATTCCATGTCAAGTGATCCAGAAAAAACATAATTGGTTGCTTGACCATTTTATAATCCAATGATTTTTTGTATGTTAATTCCTATGTAATTAGAGAGTTCAAAAAGACTAATTTTAATTTTTATCTTTTTCTGAATTCCGATGGCAGCCATTTTTGTTTTACAAAACATGCTGATTTTTGCATTTGTAGAGGTCTGTGTTAACTTATATTACTCGGAACTGGTGAACCCGAGATTGATGAAACAAAAACCAGTTTATTCAGGAAGATACAGCCTTTATTATCTCTAATACACATTTAAGGAAAATTGTATCCCAAACAGCAAAAATCAGCTTAAAAGTTTGACTTTCAAAATGAAATTTTTCAAGGCATATAATTCCCAAAAGGAATCTATTCTCCATATTACTTTTGTGGGATGTGTAGCTACCTTAATGTACAGTATTTACAAAAAATTTCAACCCTGAGATTTGCTTCTTATAAGAGTTACGGGCTTTCAAAATCCGAAAATTTAAAAAAAAATCCAAATTTTGACACCTTATATCCTTGTTGGGGCAAAGTTTAAAAATCTGAAATTTTTACAGATAAACCCTCTATAGTGTATTATACTGCTGTAAAAATTTCATGTTTGATATTTATCTACAAGTCAAGTTAGAGGACTTTAAAGATCCCATAAATGATGGAGCATTAATTTAACAAAATATTATTTTTATCACCAATAAATTATAATATGACCTCAAGAAATATCTGCAATTAAAATTACAATTCAAATTAAGGCAAAATATCAAATTAATTCTTATGGCATTTATATTTTCAATTAATGCACCATTTGGTGCATTAATTTTACTTCTTATATATTCTGTTAAGTTATAACATTATATTATGTCATGTTTCTATTTATAAGATAATCTCTTAAAATGCAGTAGGAATAATATACTTATTCAACAAAATGTGTGGACGTTCAGATCTCTTCACAAATTTATGCTATAGATAGACTTTAACAAACGAAAGCAAGTCTCCAGCGACCGTACACTAACCAAATATTGACACCAGCAGAAATGTTTGAATTTTGTCAAGAACATTTAAAAGGAAACGCCTTCACTTACATAAAAGATGAATAAATCATTCAACATCATAACAATAAAATACTTGATCAATTTGAAAACTCTATGGCAATTACTGGTACAAGGAGTTTTCATTTTGTTCCTGTGTCACAGATTAACCAGAAGTGCTTCATTATTTCACAAGCTACGGAATATGAAATTCATTCCATTACAAAAGTTGTACTACAAATAACACTTCACACAAGAGATTCTATTGCATGTGTGGTCAATGGTGGCTGGCAGAGGTGAATGACATTAGCGATATAAATAAAGATGTGCTTGTAACATTTTGTCATCCCGGCCGGAACAAGGACAGCTTTTAAGAAAAAGGAGAAAGACCAGACTTGGGTGCCCGTGAACAATGTTTTAAAGAAAATAATAGAAGTGCATTTCCCCAAAACTAAGTGAAGAAATATTAAAACTCCTTAATGAATACAAATCAAGGTAGAACGATAAACCCGACTCAAGTGTATAATATATATCAATACTTTTGCGATGTGTTAGTTGTAAATAATATATCAATACTTTTATTTGAAGTTTTAACAATGGTAACCATAGTAAAAACTGTATTATAAAATAGTGAATAGAGAAGTCTTAATTATTCCGTGGAATCGAAAGTGACCATGAAACATATTAAAATTTTTCAGTTTCATTATACATTTAAAGTGTGCCCAAGCTACTTCATGTAAAAAAGGTAAGTTTATATGTAATAGGTAATATTAGTTAGATCATATTATAATTTATTAGTGATAAAAATTGTACTTAGTAAAATTTCTGCTCCGTCATTTTCAGCAAAAAATACGTTTTTTATGGGTTTTTTTAAAGTCCTCTAACTTGTCTTGTAGATAAATATCAAACATGAAATTTTTACAGCAGTATAATGCACTATAGAGGGTTTATCTGTAAAAATTTCAGATTTTTAAACTTTGTCCCAACAAAGATATAAGGTGTCAAAATTTGGATTTTTTGAAATTTTCGGGTTTTGTAAGCCCGTAACTCTTTTAAGAAGCAAATCTCAGGGTTGAAATTTTTTGTAAATACAGTGCATTAAGGTAGATACACATCCCCTCAAAAGAAATATGGAGAATAGATTCCTTTTGGGAATTATATGCCTTCAAAAGTTGAAAATTCGTCATTTTTAAAGTCAAACTTTTAAGCTGATTTTTGCTATTTGGGATACAATTTCCCTTAAATGTGTACTAGAGATAATAAAGACTGTATCTTCCTGAATAAACTGGCTTTTGTTTCATCAACTTCGGGTTCACCAGTTCCAAGTAATATAAGTTAACGCAGACCCCTACAAATTCAAAAATCAGCATGTTTTGCCAAAACAACCAGCGGGAGTGGTCTCCCCTAAACTTTCTCGTATACTCCTAACACATGTAGAGAAAACTAGAATAATAAAAGACGTCAAATAAACTTCCGTCGCAAGTAAACCAAAGTTGGAACCACGCGTGGTTTGAAGGATCAAAACAAATTCAAATCCTCTGCCCATTCTTTTGCGCAACAGGACCTGGCGAGACTCCCTAAATGTTTGCTTCCTTACAAAATCACTCCAGAATTTGTTTTTGGCAAACTGCCAAGTTTCGGAGCGTCCCTTCCTTGCACAGGCATTGCCACTAGTAGGCATGCGCAAGGAGTTAGTTTCAAAACTGAACAAGTATGCGATTATACAGACCGACAGACAGTCAACTCTTTGACGGATTTGGCCCAAAATTTTATACGGACCTACATTCATGACGATAAAACTGTGTATAAAATTTTATCCATCTGGCTTTTCAAGTTTTTGAGTTATGGCGTTCGCATGACCCCGAACATACAGACAGACAGACTTCCCGTTGACGGATTTTGTCCAAGATTTGATAGAAACCTACAAATTATGTTTAAAGACCACATACCAAATTTCATCCCCATAGCTCTAATAGTTTTCGAGTTATCATGTTCACAGACACACACACAGACACACATACAGACACACACACACACAGACAGACATAATTCCAAAATTGTGTTTTTCGGAATCAGGGAGGTCTAAAACGTGGAGATTCGTCAAAATCTCGAGTTCGAATTTTTTGACGATTACAATACTTTCTCTTTGTATACTTCGTATACGAGAAAGTAAAAATGGCTGCCATCAGAATTCAGCAAAAGATAAAAAAATTAAAATTAGTCTTTTTGGATACTCTAATTATGTAGGAATCAACATACAAAAAAAATCATTGGATTATAAAATGGTCAAGCAACCATCTCTGGATCACTTGACATGGAAATGACCCAGATGTAATCCATCTTTACCAAAACATCCTCTCCAACATCCAGAATTCCGCTTAAAAAATATATAACCTCGAGATATAGACAGCTTTTTCAATTCTGAATTAATAACCTCAATCTTTTTATTATGTTCCAGTCAAAAATTGTCATTAATTCCAAAGTCGTGGCGAAAACGATTTGGCAACCGAGGAATTACTCCGGAAATCAACACCTCGAGTTTTGGATTCAAGGCGAGAACAGTGTCAAAAAGACAATCAAAATTTTGGACGATTCCACCTAAATCCTCAGTGGAATTGTTTGTGCCAACATGAATCAATATAATATCATACGAGTTTAAACTCAAAGATTTCAATCTATTCCTAAGCCCTTTGATTCGAATCCCAGGAAAACTTCTGACTTCAATCTCGCTCTGACTCAATAATTCACTTAGATATTTAATCATAAAATCTTCCAGAACTAAAACCTTCATTTTTGTATGTGATAAAAGATAAAATTCACACATAAAAATCACACACACACTGAGATTACAGTAAACAACATGTTTCAAAAGCACTCGCAACAAATAAAAATGGCTCACATTCACGTTTATCAGAATTGGCGCGCTCGACCCTCAGCTTTCGAACCAAACGAGTTCCTCGCCAAGTCGCCAGTCAGATCATCAACGCGACATTCACTACGTCACTTCCGTCAGCTTTCGCTGGTTCGTTTAAATTCCCGCCTCACAGAGCACGCCGCATCATTTGAAATATTCAAGCCTGCACGTTTTGTGGATAATTCTCCTTGTTGCTAAAACACCTAGATTCATCTTTCAACTGCAGTATTTCTCGGAGGGTAAGATAATGTTTGAATAAATTATTTTTCTTGTGCTTTCAAATTTTTCTCACAGAGATTATCTTTTTATATTTATTCGTGAAGTTTCTTTCAATTCTTATTTTCAAACGTGAATTTATTTCTGAACCGTATTTTTAAAGGGAGAAAGCGTTTTATCTCGAATGGGTTTTAGAATTTATTATCAAATCGTACCCAAGAGTTTGAGGGGGATCCAGGCGCCAATCGCTTTATGCAGAAAAATTTTCTCTCGGTAAAAATTTTCCATTTGTAGGTATAATTTCTCTCGTTCCCCTTGATTCATTTAAATTGTATCGAAATCCCCTTAAACTCGTCTTTTCTGGTATTATGGTATTCTCTTTAAAAAATTGCACGTGTACCTATTTAACCTTCCGTTAGTTGTGTGGGGTAGGGGAGATCGGGGATCTTCGATCCACTTTTGAAAAAATCTTATCCCATTTTCTTTAAAAACAAGATTTAAATCTTTTTTCACCATTTTATAACTCATGTTATGGGGCATATTTCCACACTATTATAATTTATAAAATATTTAAAATAACATTTTTTATAAAGATTTTCCAAAATGGTAAAATCCCCACTTCTGGGAGGTTTAACCCACTTATTAAAAACAAAATAAAACGATGTTTGTAAATTAATGACATATTAATTATTCCTCTTTATAACGTACAATTCGCAATTAGTTTATTTCATCAATAGCATATAAACTGCATTCTATGCAAGTTTTTATAATCGACAAAGTAAAATTTAATTTTCAAAGACTCTTTCAGTTTTACCACATTTGTTTTAATTAAAGCCCATTGCTCTACTAGACCTCGGGGCTTCACAAAGATAATTCTGTATGCCTGTGTATAAATTATTTCAACCAGTCATGGCTAGCAGATTTATTTGTCGACTGTCTTTGTAGTTAATCCATAATGTACCTCGGAAGCAAGCTGTAAATATTCCTTAGTTTCCCCTATATCGGGGATTATTTAACAGGAGACATGATTAGCTTTAAATTATATATTTCCATCTTCAAAGCCTTTATATTTATCCACATAATTCTTTCTAAAGCTTTTTTTTTTTATCGGTTTAATCTTCAACCAACGCTTTAACATTTTTCTTTTTAAACGATGGACAGAATAGCAGCTTTAATTAACATTGGGTATTCCTTCCTTTTTCATTTTATTCTGACTTGTAGAAAAACGGCATGGAAAATAAATAAAAGGCATTTGTTTATTATGTTCATTATTTTTCCGTTAAACCTACTGAAGTGTTAATGAGGTCCAGGGATGAAGAGATATTTAAAAATTCAGTAAATGCTGATGTAGCAATTTTTTTTCTCTTCATTGTTAAAGATTTTAATACCTATTCTCCCAATAATATCAAAGACATAATAGAATAAACTGTAGCATGAATGGTACAATATTGCTTTGATGAAAATTTTATGCTTTGAGCATTTTAGGCACAGAATTTTCCAACTAAGATATGAATCTTGCAAACATAGAAATAATTAATTTTAAAATAAGTTAGAAATATGTAATATGCGAAATTTAACTTTAAATTAAAAATGTTAGCCCTTTAAAATGATAAAATGGGGAGGTTTGGCCCGGGTCAAACCTCCCATACTTGCTATGGGTCAAACATTCCCTTGCAGCCACTTTATTAATAATGCAAAAAGCACATATTAATAACTATTATTATTTCTATTTTAGTAGATAGTCTCTGAGAGTATAATTTAAGGTAGCTTTTTAAACCAAAATATTTTTATAAATTTAACGTATAATTTGCACAAGTTCTTATAAATAAAAAATTTACTTTTCTAAGTATGAAATGTAGGAAATGGCTTCTGTTTTTTTTCTGCAAATGTATTAAAACTTTAGTACGGTATGCAGTAGATTATTGAGCTGCCATCTGGTATTTAATCTTTGAAATCAGTTAAAAAAAAAAAAGTTAATGGCATGGATCACACCTCCTATGGTCAAACATCCCCAGTCTCCCTATAGGTGTCCCCCATTAGTTTTCAAAACGCTGCACTTTAAATTCCATTTGTTTAGAGATCAAACTTTCAGTACCCGCCCTTGAAATACTCGGGATCAATATGGCAAAGTCATTGAAGTTCAAAAGGATAGTACACAGGAGATAAGCGAACAAAAAAGACACATGGGGGACGGGTGTACCCCATGCACCTAAACATGTAATTGGAATTCGCAGTTGCTCGTTCTTCTTTCTCTGGTTCTGTAATATTACTTGCTTTCTTAACGACTTATGCTTTCTGCAAGAAATTCTGGCATGTTGCTTCGTTTAATTTTTTAAATATATATTAAATTTCAGTGAATTATATTCTAACAAACTAGAAGTAGTTTAAAAGTGGATAACTGGTTTTCTAGCTTCGAATTTGCAAAAAGCTTTTAAGAGATCTAAACTAATTGAGGTCGATGCAATTAATTTAAATAAACAAGAATTGTTGAAAGAATTTTTACCATATAAGAAGCAAGAAGTAAAGTCTTTAATATTTGGCTGTGCTTGTGTCATAATCATTTGCAATGGACTTTTCAGTTTCTATTGACAGCAGTTAATAATAAGGCAAAATCTGAAATGTTGTATTTTATTGCATGGCAAAAGGAGTTCAGATTTGGTTAGGGAATTTTGTGCTCTTTAATTTGTGTGTGTGTTAAATGAATTGTAATTTGAAGATTGAATAGTTTTCAAGAGAATTAAAAAAAAAAAAAAACTAGAAAAAGGGGATGATATCCAAGATGGCGGCACGAGATCCATCCCCTTGCACAGGACTAGGAAGTTTAAGTATGTGCATCGGGAGCCTATCAAGAACATGTGTTATCAATATTCAAAGCTATATCATTTAATTATTATTTTTTTTTTTGCAAATCCTTCGGTGACTGATTTCGTGGACTAGAATATAAATGTTGAAAATATTTTTTTTTCTTAATGATACCAAAGGAATACTGTCATGAAATTTGACAGAAATGTTGCTACTATGAGATTAAATAAAAATTTCTGTTTTTTTTTTTTTTTGAATTTTTTTAAAAGTTGAAATTTATTTTTTAAAAATAAAATTAAAGACTGCTTGGTAATTTTATATTTTATGAAATGCCATAAATAAACTGAACAAAGTAATGCGTGTTTCAGCTTTCTATGTCAAATAGTTCTTGAGTTACAATCGCTTAAAGATTATAAAATTTTAAAGATATGTTTAACTTGAATGCAAATCATTGAAATAATCTGAGAATTTTTATATTTTTAATCTTGGAGGTAAGTATAACACACAGGCAAAATATCATTACAATCTAAAACATTGTTGGTAAAAATCTTTTGTTGATTTGACATGTAATTGCCCTTCTGTTAATTTTTAGGATAAATTGAAAATTATTTTTATACCACAAATGAAATTTATTCATTAATGTATGCACCATTTTATTTGATTATGGCTCTCTGAATTTCGCAAACAATTTGTGCACTGTTTGTTTATTTACAGCGTTGTCTTCTCTAAATAGAATATATATTTTTAAGAGTTAGAAAGTATTCTTGCCTTTGAGATGGGGGGTGGGGAGCATTTTAATGTCGGAAATGTACTTTTTCATTCGAACACTAATTTTATAACGTGGATTTTTTTTTTTTTTTTTTTAATAATTTTTTGTTTTAAAATTTTTCTGGTTTGAATACTTTTTTTTTTTTTTAGATCTTTTGGTGTATCAATGAAGTCAAGAGGACGTAACAAGTTTGTGGACATTCCTGCTGATACCCCGATGGCCTCTCAAACTCGAACCTCTATTTGCTACTATAATACCGAGGAAGTTGAGAAGGTTTTCCAAAAAATAAAAATGGGCTGTCGCTTGTTGATAGTCCTTAGAGGTTTACCTGGTAGTGGAAAAAGTACACTTGCTAAAAAATTAAAATCTTCAGGTGTTGTATGCAGCACTGATGATTATTTTTACAAAAATGGCAAATATCTTTTCGATGTATCTTTATTGAAAAGTGCTCATTTATGGAATCAGGAGAGGACAAGAGACTTGGTATCAAAGAATGTAACTCCTGTTATAATTGATAACACAAATACAAAAGCATGGGAGATGCTCCCATACGTTAAAATGGGTAAAGATTTTGATTATGAAGTTATAATTTTAGAACCTGACACTCCATGGAAATTTCAGCCACAAGAATTGGCAATTCGAAATAAACATAATGTGTGTAAAGAAAAAATTGAAAAAATGTTAGCACAATATGAGCATAACATTACTTTGGATAGTATTTATACTCCGTCCGAAAATAAAACGTATTCTGAAAATGCTTCTGGGGCAAGTTTGAGCAGTCGTATTAAAGAAGAAACTAGTTTTAAGCTACCATTGCATCAAAATTTCATGAAGGATCTGGAAGAAGGTTTTGGTCCATTGAATGGTAAAAATGCTGAAATTTACTCTTGTTTGTTTTTTTAAATTTCGTTTTATTATATTTTTACTGTTTTCTTTTGAAAAATGATATAGAAATTATATAAAATGCTCTTTATGACCCATCTATTTATCATCTTAACTAAAAATGTAATGTTCTAGGTCAGGGGTCGGCAACCTATTGAAACGGCCAAAGAGTTAAGAGCCAAAAGTTACAATTTATTAAATTTCTCAGTTTTTTAAGAGCCACTAAAAATTTTAGTTTCAATATTATGGTATTTGCTTATATATATTTGATTTTAAAATAAACGGCTTCAAATACGGAATAACATTTATTCATATAAAAACACAAATATAGATAGTTGCATCAATGGGAGCATTGGCTTTGCATGCCTTTTGAAAGTTTGATTAAATCTGGCTTATAACTTGTTTTAAGTTGCAAGCACGATTCTGGATTTTTATTTGTTAGTTGACTTCTAACATTACTTTTTATTATATTCATGCAAGAGAACGCTTGCTTGCACGAATATGTCGACCGAAGATCGTCAGCGCTTCATATGCCAACTTCTTCACCTCACTGTAGCATTCTGGAAGACTATTCCATGCGTCGAATATGAGGGCCTCAACTCGCGGAATTTCTTTTAGAGCTGTCCACTTGTACATGCATTTCTGGACCTCCAACTCTTCCAACTTGCTCTTGAGTTCTGTGAACTTGCCACTCCACAAGTCTTCGGTTTTCAAATCCAGCAATTGCATTTGAAACGATCCAGCATCAATTCCAAATGGCTCAATGTTGATCTCATTTGTGTTGAGAGGATTTACTATGAACGCGAGAGTACTTTTGTTTGTTTTGAATTGCTCGAATCTCTCAGCGAATCCATCCTTGTTTTTTAAAGCTATGCTGAAGTAACTCTTGTCAATAGTTGCATTGGTATCATCGTGATATTGCTTCAGATTTTTAAAAAGAAGTAATTTTTTTTTCGAAAGAAACTACTTCTTCAAGCAAGGCGTAGGCTGGGTTGCCCTTTCCTTGCAGTTTTAGATTTAGTTCATTTGGTTTCATTGTGGTATCTACCATGAAGTTGAATTTTTACAGCCATTTGTCTTCTTCCAATTCGGGATGGTCAATGCTTTTTTCATTGAGGAATGTTTTTATTTCACTCAAGCACAAAGTAAAACGCTGCAATATGTTACCTCTGGAAAGCTATCGCACTTTCTTATGCAGAAGTGGGTCAGAAAACTAGCTATCTATTTCTTCAAGGAAATCTTTAAAACTGGCGATAGTAGAATGCTTTTGCCAAGATGCTATTAATAATCTTAATTACCAAGTTCATGACCTCAACTATTTCGGCCGGAAATGTTCCGGCACAAAGCGCTTCTTGATAAATTATGCAGTGAAACGTTAGAATTTCGTGGTTTATTTTTTTCTGAAGAATTGATGTTGCCCCTCTATGTATTCCTGTCATGCTTCTGGCTCCATCAGTTGCTGTAGAAACGGTTTTATTTATATCGATTCCATTGTCTTCCAGGCATTTTTGCACAGCATTCGGTATATCTTCTCCACGAGTTTGCCCTGAGAGCGGTAGCAATCCTAGCAGTTCTTTTGGACCTTGGGATGAGATATACCTGACGAAAAGGGTAACCTGTGCTGTGTCTTATGTTGCAAGACTAATCTATAGCAAGTAATGAGGCAGAAGCCAGTGGAATGTATTCCACTTCCATATGTGTTACACTTGAAGACATTTTAGCAGTTCTATCTTGTATTGTTTTAGCAGATAATGGCAAATCTGTGAATTTTTTTTTTTTCATGATTTCTGCTTTGTTTTTAAATTCAAGAAACAGTTCTTCAGATGCACGTATAAAACAATCTTTGACGTACTCGCCATCTGTGAATAGTTTTCCTCTTTTTGCAATTTCTAATGATACAAATCTTGCCACATTTGCATTATTGGAAGATTGCGCCCAGTTACTTAGCATGGAACTTGACTGTTGTTGTTTTTTCTTGGAGTTCTTCACCAGCTTTTTTTTGTGCGTCACCAGTTGGATATTTACCAGCAAACTAGGCATGTTTTTAGTGAAATGTCTCTCTAAATTTGACTTCTAATTGTGTACGGGTTTTTCGTGGCAAATGAGACAAGTCGGAAGGCCATCTGTGTAGCATATAAATGCAAACGACTCCGTCTAGTCCTGATTGAATTCTTGGTTTTCTTCTTCAGTTATTTATTTATTTATTTTTTTTTTTTACCAGATGTCATGCTGACGGTGGAGCTGAAAAAATGATTTTTAAAAATTTTACTTAGCTATCTAAAACGACAGACAATTTATTTACCATTTTTACTTCATTAACACGATCCTCAGATATGTAATCCAATTCTGTTACTGATTTTATTATATTATACACGTACATACCTTTTGAAAAGATAATTCGCTTCGAAATCGTATTCTTCTTGAAACGGCAAGCAAATAGACACACAAAAACCGCAAGCGACTAAATTAACACGCATGCAATGTAACGTCGACCGCACTATCTGAGGATGACTGACTGACAACACGTCTAGAGTCTAGATGTGTTGTCTAGACTTTAGACGGTGGCTGTTTCAGTGAGACGGAAATGGAATGCAATTGGCTGAAAGATAAAAAATGGTCCGTCTCATCTCTAAGAACAAAACAATAGTTCAAATTTATCTCATTACGGTCATGTTGAGTGTAGCGATTTGTAATTAACGATTATGAAAATAGAAGCTATTGAGAAATTAGGTACTTAAAAAATATATTCTTATTTTTTAAGAGTTTTGATAATAAATTATAAATTTTTTTCGTTTGGAACTGGAGAGCCGCATGCGGCTCGCAAGCCACAGGTTGCCGACCCCTGTTCTGGGTAAAACGTAAATGTTGCGAATTATTTTTAATTTTCCCATCCTTCCAAGTTCCACACAATTAGTCATCTTTTCTATGAGTAACAACTTATTTAATATAAAATAATCTTGTAAGTGATTTTCTAGGTGAGATTAATAGTATTTATGTGCATTATATTTCTTAGGGGGGAGGGGTAAGTAGCACTGCATGTTTTTTCTTAAAGCAATTTTAAAAATTTGATTATGCATTTTCAGAAGTATTGGCTCCAGAACAGGTTGTTAGTCCTAGAACTCTTAAATTTGGCTCGGGTATAATTTAAACGCTGACAATGTGAAGCTTGGAGCCTTTTTACTCAAAATTAATTATTCTAAAAATTAATCCCTTTTTTAGGTTTTGGACAACTTTTAGAAGTTCCGAGTGGAAAAGAAATATTGCATAAAAATGATTTTTGCATCATTTTAAAGTGAAAGTAGTTGCTTTTAAAAATTATTTTAACTAAAATATTGTAGGATATTCGGTCTCATTTTTACAAATGTTTATCGTGGTCTGTTGTCAAGGTCATTCAAATGGACTATGTTAGTTTCATTCTGATTTGACAGAAGGAAAGAGACAAGAATAAGTAAAAATTTCCTTTTAATGAGATGTTAATTATGTTAAGAATAATGAAAAATAGTTGAATAATTTTTATGCTTGCATATGATTGCCTTATAAATGTTCTCTAATATTGACTCCAGTTATAGGGATGATTGTATTTTTATGCCATATTTGCTTGAAATTAAAATTCATTTCAAATGGTTCTAATAGAGAAATTTAATATTCAAACAAGAAATTCAAATCGATAGATATTTGAGAAGTGACAGCAGATGATTATATTCATTTACATTTCAATCAATGTTAGTTTTATATTACCTACTGACAAATTTTTGAGTTTATGTAACTAAAGATGATCTATCTTTGCCATTTTAATTCTGGTTGTATCTTAATTTTATTTTTGATTTTGGAACAAATTAAAGAGCATGTAAAAGTTAATGATTTTAAGCATTCAATTTTGTTTATGGAAGTCATTTTTAATACATTTTAGTTTTATCTATTATCTTTCAAAACTAACAATTAGTTATGTTCAGAAACTTCAATGAAAATTGCTTCATCGGATAGCTTTAATTTCAAATAATTTATATAAAACTGAAAAGTTAGATAAACAACTTGTACATTTTATTGATGCACCAGCTAGTTGCTGAAAACGCCTAGTTTTTAAAATATTAAAAAAAAAAAAAAAACCTAGGTGCTACAATGCTTTTTATTATTGTAATGAGATCCAGACTGATTTCATTCTACAAATTTTCTGTTCTTCCCTTCCCCACATTCCTAGGGCATGAAAATGCTGTTTAATTTTTGTATATTGAGCAGTTGTCATTGTTTTTTGTTTATTGAAGAATTTGTAGTTAAAATTTAGCATCAAAAATATTGAATGATGAAAAATTTCAATAGTTTGTCTAATTCTGGTTTTGCCTGTCATATTTTGTTTATGTAGAAAAGGTGTCAAAATTTTCATTTATATCGTGAAGTTGTTTGCTTTGAAGTGTATTGAATGTTTTATTAAATCTGTAAGAACTCTCTCGGATATCATGTAAATTATGAATGTATTCAGTAGTGCGGGCATAAGTATTTTACATAACTTTCTTGTGTTTGTGTGTGTATATATATATTGTAAACATGTTTCAGTTCAGCTTGCGTGTTATTGGACTAGTCCAATTTTGATTGTTTCCATTTTAAAGTGAAATTTTGGAGAAGGTCGAAATAATAGAGTGAATGCATGTCATGTGATAAATGGCAAATGCATTGTTCTAATTTGATTTTGGAATCTATTGAACAGAAGCAAAAAGGCATGATATTATATCGTAACTCAAGATACCTTCTAGCTAGATGACATGCACAGTTAAGTTTCTTCTCCTTGGGTGAAGGCCTAGTGGCAGGGTTGCAGTGATTTAAATCGCAATTTAAATCAACTGATTTTTTAAAAAAAAATCACTGATTTAAATCACTTTATTTTAAATATCAAGTTAAACTGCTTTAATGAAATAAAATTGTTCATGTATCTTTAAATAGTGATTTTAAAGTATTTTTAAATGCATATTTAAAGAAAGAATATATAGAACATAAAAAAATATTTTATTGAATTGATGTAACTAGAGTACTTTCCATATCATTATTTTTGAGAACACAAGCAAATTAGATTTTAACCCTTTGCGACACAAGGCAATAATTTTTTGAAAATATGAGAAAACATCATGAATGGGTTTAGTTTATTGTCTAGACATAGAATCTACAAAAAAAAAGTTTTTTAAAAAACTTACTTCATTCCGAGGGGGGAGGGTCGTCTCCCTTTCGGGTCACCCCCCTCATGAGAACCCCCTTAGATACAGCCACCTTGACACACTCAAAAATTATTGTTGAATCTTACAGAAAATTAAAATTTCAAGAATATTGGAGCAAAATTTTCGAGTTACTTTGCTAAAATTGTTAAACGTCCAGAACGTAATGCATATAAATGTTCCAAAAGAAATACAAACATCTACATAGTGCAATTTAAACTATGATCTATACTTATAAAAGGCAATGTTTGTGAGCATGTGTGCAATGTCCAGACAAATCTATCACACTTACAGTCATGAAATTTGTCACGCAGGTAGTCCTGATGGTGACTCAATGCACCTCGAAGCCTGAATTTAAAAATTTTATCTAAAAAATTTTTTATTTAATGTTTTGGGTGAAAGAAATTAGGATTAGAGAAAGCTTCAAAACTTGTGTTTGTAATGCAACAAATGAACAGCTGAGTGTAAAATTCTCCAATATTCTAACATACAATGATATATCTATAGTCAAGAAATGACAATTTTTATTACATTTTTCCTTAATAAAATTGTCTTATATTTCAAAAGTATATTATTTTTATATTTTAGTTCACAAATATTTTTGAAATAGTTGTTACATTTTTGAATTAAGTTTTTTAAATTTGTTTTTTTTTAAAGAAAGTTCAGCTTAATGACTAGTATGTTGTTATATATATATAATTCTATGACTGTAGGGCTCCTTGTCTAATATACAAATGTTAAATATATATATGTAGTTTTAAAAAAATCATTAAAATCAAAAACATCTTGATTTAAATAAAAAAAATCCGATTTAAATCAAATAAATCTCTTTTTTTTTTTTTTTTAAAAAAAAGCCACCCCCGCGTAGTGGTAAGGTATCTGCTTTGGAGCTGGAGGGTTCCAGGTTCAAAACCCAAATCCACTGAAAATCTATTGTATATTGGGTCTATTGCATGTTATATCATATGTAGGGGGTGAAATGTCTCCTGCTGGTGTGGGGCAGAAGTTCGGAGAAGGGGTTCCAGATCGGGTGTTTTCTTCGTTATCTGGCTACAGTTCAAAATTGTGTGGTCCATCTCAAACTAGCCCTTGTGTTGCTTCACTAACTAATATATATTATAGATTCTTTAGGGTCCTTTGCTTGCATTTTACCTTCATTTTAGTTGTATCGTATTTTGTTTGTTGCCTTTCCAAAATACTTGTTATTAGTGTCTTGCAATTACAAAATAAAATGTATTTTATTGGTCTCAAAATTTTCTTTCTTTAGGTACTCCCATAAAAAGTATCGAAATATCCTCAAAACTGGCCAAAGAAATCTATCGTCTAGTGAAGAGTTCTCTCCAGAAAGAAAGACTAGTAAACAATATAAATGGTGAGAAATTAAATTGTATATGATATAGAATATTTGTGAAAGATGTAATGCGATTTAATTTCTTACTCGGTCATTGTTTTACTTTTTCACTGCAGCTTGTAAGAATTCTAAACTTGATGATTTGTTTTTAATTGTAGGTATTAAAAGAAAAAATATGGGAACTA
>BGPR01019944.1:0-16475 GCA_013235015.1 Araneus ventricosus
TGTCTTAAATATAAATTAAAAATGAAGTCATCTAACTAGGCCACTCCATTATTGACTCAACCAGTATAAAATATATTTCCTTACGCCATTTAAAGCGTTTTTCCAATTGGGAGTATATGCCTATTTCTAACGGTTTAGAAATTAGCTATTGGGCCACGGTTAAAGTGGGTACCCTGTATATTTAGAGTAACTATAAATCTATGTTTTAAGCATAGCTTTGAAATATATCCCCCTGTTGTTTTAAATATAAATTAAAAATGAAGTCATCCAATTGGGGCACTCCATTACAATAACAGTTAAATAAATGAATGACCGCCCATATCCGACTTGCCATTATTCAAATTAATGAAAAGTAAATACAAGAGAATATCGAGAAAATGAAGACATTGCCCATTCAGATAATGAATGTGCTTTCGAAACAAAAGAATGATTGTTGAAATTAATACCAGCAATTTACTCCTTGCTGCAGCACCGAATACGTCGACCTGCTGCAAAAATACGCATCGATCCATACACATACACACATGTATTACCTCCGCTTATACATCGGATTCCTTTTAACGCTTATTAAACAGACGACACTTTTATCTGCTGCTCTTTAAAGAGAAATAAAAATCCAACATACGCCAAATCGAACAAAGAAAAAAAAGTGTAAATAGATTGGCTTGTTTGAGTTGGAATTTTTTAAAAAATAAACTTTTCTTAGTTAAGCGAAAGGGATTACGGAAACTTGGATGACTTGGTTTGAAGAAAAGAAGAAAAGAGCCACAGCAACACATACAAAGCAGAAGTTCTTTTTTTTATTTATATCGAATCAAAAAGGCAGTATTTTGCCATTTTATTTATTTTTTCTCCTTTCCCTAACCAGCTTTAACACTAACATGGTTATCGGGTTTCCTTTTTGGTTTCAAAAGCTAATTTATTTTCTGTTATAAAAAAATTATAATTTACTTATGAAGAGTTAATTGGAATTACTGTTGGAAGGTTTTTAAATAATTTTTTTTTCTGTTCAAATTAATATTAATAAGGATTAAAAGACTGCCTTTTGTAGTTTCATTATTAAAAATATCGTATCTTATATTTAACTAATTTCGTTGAGGAGTTTGAATTTAAAAGGAATCCTTGTATTTAAATAGTATTAAATTGACTTTGAAACTTAATATTTGTTAAATATAAATTAATGATCGATGCTTAAATTAAGATCCTGTAATGAAAATAAATTTATTTGTATTTAACTAAAACTATAACTTGTGGATTTGTCTTTATTCACATTTAAAAAATAAATTACAGTGCTTCTAAATTAAGTAGTTGCTTCTATCTACCGTCTTAACAATTGCATCTACAGGGTGTCCAACTAATTATTATCTGAGTTTCCCTGCTTCATAACTTTTGATTAAAGAACATGGCGATAAATATTGCATATTCATAAAGAAAAACTCAAAAAGTTCTTTTTAGAATAACGCAGACAAACTTAATTTCTTCAAGGCAACCTTTCGCGGCCTGAAATCTATCGAAACGTGCCTGGAAATTAAGATCAGTCTCGTTGTATGTTTAAGTTAGTAAAATGCATGCAATCTTTATACAGGAGAGGATAAGTATTTAAGTATCTTGATTGAAGTAAGAACATCAAAACTTCTAAGAGGTGGCAGCTTTCTTTAAAAAAATTCTTCAGTACAAAAATTCTGGCAACCTTTCGTGGCATGTAACACATGGAGACTGGACTAAAATTCTAAACAAATGTTGATTGGTTACGTGCCGCGAAAGGCTGCTATGTGGAAATTACTTCACTTTGCTTGTGTTATCAAAAAATCTGTCTGAATTGTATTTTATGAATATGTAATAATATTTATTGTCATGTTCTTTAATCAAAAGTTTTGAGGTAGGGAAAACCCGAAAATAATCAGTTGGACAGTCTGTATTTCCTTATTTTGGGACGTGGATGTCTGGTTGCAAGCCAGAGAATGATGAGTTTGGAATAATATTTATTGTCATGTTCTTTAATCAAAAGTTACGATGAAAACCTGAGATTTTGGAATATTTATTGTCATGTTCTTTAATCAGAAATTATGAGGCAGATAAAACCAGAAAATAATCAGCTGGACACCCTGCATTTCTTCATTTTGGGACGCGGATGTCTGGTTGCAAGCCAGAGAATGACGAGTTTGGAATAATATTTATTGTCATGTTCTTTAATCAAAAGTTATGAGGTAGGGAAAACCTGAAAATAATCAGTTGGACACCCTTTATTTGTTTATTTTGGGATGCGGAGGTCCAGTTGCAAATCGCCACTTCGAGACCAGAGGATCACGAGTTCGGGGCCTGATTCCAGTAAAGATGAGTTGTATACGCAAACCTGGTGAAGTTTAAATCCGTCTGAGTCAAACATCCTCCATCTGTTGTGGCGTTTCCCACATCCATAACCTAGCCCACTCACCCACTAGGTTTAAAGCGTTAGAAATGGCCTGGTGAGGGTGTTTATACCCTGGGAAAAGTCACGAGCATCACGGAGCAGAATCAAATCAAAATCAATGCAAAATTTCTCAAGTCAGGAGGGAAATAAATATATTACAACATGCACACTCCCAATGAGAATACATTAAGAAAAACAACTGAAACAAACACAAAACGAATGGATAAAAACGAACACAAGAAGAAGCAACAAAGTTCAATAAATTAAGTTCTCCTTCATGAAAGCATAGTGAAATACATTTCGTAATGCAAATATAAAATAACGGTATTAATAAATGTGAAAAGATAAAACACAAGAATGCAAGCAATACGTAAAACGCAAGTGTAACAACAGAATCCAAGAAAAACACACTTTATTTATAAATATAAAAGTGTCTACAAACAAATTTAATGGGGTCGCTCGTAACAGATGATACGCGAGATTTCAATTATATTTGTTGATTTATTCACAGAAAGCATATTTTGTGAAACATTTTTGAACCATAATTTTTTGTTACTATCTGATTAAGAAGAAAAATGGAAACGTGTGGTTAATCGACAATCAAAGACATAACGATCGGAAAGATTAAAGCCACCATAGGTTATTAGGTTTATTAGGCCCATTTAGGGCTATTTAGTATTAGAAGTCTAAAAAGATTATGGAAAGGGTCCACTGTTTGTAATAAAATAGGTTTCGATTAGTAATTAAAATGTAACTGTTATTTTGTGGAAATAAAATTAGAACTTCAACAATTAAGTTAAAAATTATAAAAAATAAGGATTAATAAAACCTTAAAATAAAACACAATAAAGCAAAATAGAACGAAAAATACAATTAGAATGAAAGCAAAATGGAAGAAAATTGTAAAAGAACCAAAATGGCGATTCTCCTCAGAGGCCACAAGGCATTGTAGCTCTGAAGCAGGACAAAAATTTTCTGAATAAAGGAACGACCATTAGTTAAAATTAATTAAATTTTTAATTCAAGTTCTATTAATATTTAATTTTCGTTAATTTTATCAATTATTACTGTTATTTTGTGGAAGTTTTAGAGAGGAGTTTTGGAAGAGGTGTTCTAGCCGTATGACCACGGTTTAGAAGTACGGGGTCCATTCTTAAATAGCACTCAGCTTCAAAACGAGAAGTTTATCTATCAGAACTCGGTTTAAACTATTTTCCTACTCATACCTTAAACATCTTACTGAAAAATGCGAGTAGAATTCTTTTATGTCGGCTGATTTCAGTAAAATTTAAATTTCAGTGAATTTTTTCAGTGAATTTACGTCATGAAACATTATTAGATCCTGAATTTGAAATATTGTGTAAAACATTTCAAGTAAATAATAAATGAAAAATGTTTAATTTAACGAAATCGCATGAGAACAGAAGAGATTACATTACTAAGAGACAACATTATGTTGAAGATATCTTGACAAATAGTAAAATATAATATGAAAATATTATTGTCGAAATTTAAAATGTAAACATTTCAAAGTAGATATATTTTTTTAAGTTGACAATTTGAATATATTGAGTTTTGTTTTGTAATTTAATTTATTTATTTTTAAATATATTCATCTTTTTGCTTATATGAATGTTGGAATTTTGCATCAATTATGTAATTTGTTTCAGATTTTATTGAGACAAATATTACTAACGCCTTACACCATCATTTGCCCCTTATCCCTTTCAGTTAAAATTTTTATGAAAAAGAAGTATAAACGAATAATTGTAATGAAAATCTGGATCGAAAGTAAACTATCTACATTCAAACGATTTTTACATTATTCAAAGAGTCGAAAGAAGTCCCAAAGTACAATGTATGGACGAGTTTTCTGGTTTGTTTATTTTGGATTCACAAACCGTTTTCCGTTTTCCAGTAACCCTCCGACTTAAGCAATCGCCAAATCCATTTGGAAAGTGTATCAAGCGCATCGGTTCTTTCTTTAGTACACAAAGCGTTGAATTCCCTGTTCTTTGAGTTTGTGTAATCCTTTCTTTTCAAATCGGTAAAGCATTTAAATTCTAAACGGAACGTTTGGAATTGGCTAAATCGTTTGAATAAAAATTTAGCCGTCAGTGATTATAATAAATCGTATGGTTAAAAATTTAACCGCCAAACAAAACTTTGCGGTCGCCAAAAACGAGCAATAAAGAGTAATTATGGTAACCTTTCGACAAAATGAGGCTCTTAATTTAAGTAAACATTGAGCTCTACAATAATCGGAACATTAAATTTAATATTTTCAAAGTATTCTTAAGGCATACCAATAAAAAACTTCACTTTAAACATTAATTAATATCTTCAAACAGAGTGTTGAAATTTTGAAAATTCCAATTGACTTAACAATATCACCGGAAGTTGATGGGCCCGTCGGGAAACCTACTTTATCACACACAAACAAAACAGAAAACACGTCCATTGCAGTGCGCAATTTAATTTTCATCTTTTGTTCTTTTCGATATAGGCAATAATTTTAGCTCGTCTTTTGACGGCAAATTTCATCTCTTTTTTGATTACGGATTGAAAAGAATTTTGGAATGAATAGGGGATAACAGCCTTTGTTTCTGAAAATCCCCAAAGCCCCCAATCAAATCAAATCAAATGTTCTTTTCGATCTACAGCTACGACACTTTGCGCATCCGAAGGTGCGGTCGGAATAATGCAAATACAATAAAAACATCAAAATCAGTAAATTTGGACTTAAGATAGTTTACCTCTGAGGTACAGATTTAGAAGTTATATTTATCTTATTTCAATGCACTTAAAACTTTTTCAAAGGGTTGCCATGGTTTTCCCATTGGAGTCAAAATAATGGAAAGATCTGTTGGTTCCTTTCAGTGTATCAAAACTAAAATAATCAACATCTCACCACTATCGTTTGGCGCCTTTTGGTTTTTCTACCTCTTCAATTCGCAGTTGATTCTGTTGGGCGATAGGAAGGTATGAAATGTAGGGGGGTAACAGGGGGTGATAAGCTGAACATGAGCAAGTGAAAGCAGGTGGGTGGGATGAAATAATTAACCTCTAATCTTAACGGTGAAAGGAATTTCTTAGATAAATCAATCTCGGAAGAATTTTTTTAAAAAATTCGGAATGACTTGGATTCGAGGAAGCGATGAAAGTACATATCAAAAGCGGGGATCAACGGCAAATTTAAAAATGCAAGATATAAATAAGGATTTTCGCCTTTTTAAATGTTTGTGTTTTCAGAATTTTTAAGTCTGAGGAGCTAAGCTTTAGAGAATGAGAAGTAATTTTATACTTCTTTCAGAAAAGATGCGACCTTATCTGATATATGAGGCTTTGAAACTACAAGCAATAAACTGTTAATGGTTTTAATAAACAAAGACGGGGCTCTATTTTTGCTTAGTTTAATTATTTTTTTTGGTTTTTAAGCCTTATTATTCGAGGGAATATTAATTAAATACATAAAGATTTTGGATTGTTTAAAATGAAAACCATTAAACTATTTTTGAAGTAATGAATTGTAAGCGGGAATGATTTAAACTACTACTGCTTTTTTAAAAATAAAAACATTAGAATTTATGAAACAACTTAGTATTTCCTAAGTGTATTTTAGAAATAATTTTTAGCATCTGTGCATTATCACAATTTTGTCTGATGTCGTCATCTTAAATTTTTTTCCTAATACTTTGCATGCTTAATTTTAACTGCATTAGAATAATTATGTTTATTTCATTGTACTTGAATAACTGTTTGTTTCGTGGTACTAAAACATTTTTGCCTGTTTTCCCTTCACCTAACGCTAAATTGCGTTCTGCAATTTTTAAAAAACATTCATTAAATAGTTATTTTAATTTGGCATTTCGAAGCAATAACTTAATTTTTTTAGCAATAAATTTTTGAAGAAAAAGGTAATATCTAAAATTCCGGGATTGAAAACGAGCTCCAATTTCCGCATTTTACAGTTTTGGAAAAAAGATATTTATTATAATCGCCTATCAAGTAACATTAAAGTAATGTACCCATCTGGTTGAGTGTATTGACTAAGCTGTTTCCTGCTTTATAAAGTTTGACCTTGAGAATTTGATGCATTTCCACTTTTTCCGACTCCTTGAATCCGAAAAAACGGAATTTTTCTAGTTTTGTCTGTCTGAACATGATAAATCGAAGATGGAACGACCTAGATGAATATAATTTGGTATGAAGTCTCTACAACAAGACTGCGGATTTGTATCAGATTTTCAACGAAATCCGTCAGTGGGAAGTCCGTCCATGTACATGTGAACACATTAACTCTAATCCAAATGTTCTAAGAAGATAAAATTAGCAAATACCTTTAACGCAAGGATTATAGATATGTATCAAATTTTGAACCAAATAATTTTATTGGTCTGTTTATTTACGAGTATTTTAATTTGATAACTCAAATTCGTACAAGCGCCAAAATTGTTGATCTCCCCAAAATTTGGACCAATCAGCCAATGGCAAGATGTCCAAAATGGATGTCCGATTCTGTCACCTATACCATGAAGTTAAAATCGGGAATGCACTGTATTGAGAAAGTATGCGAGATCGGTCCGTATTCGGGGGCATTTTCTGTTTTTGTAATTTTATTCCGAAAAACAATAATTACCATTTTCCGATTTATATAATATTTTAAATAAAATGTTTTAATGGATTTTTGTTTATAAAATCTGTCAATTCGATTGCTTTTTAGGGTATACAGCTTTTTCACTTAAATTTCGCTTTCAACACGAGAATTCAGATCAATTTATTTTCCCTGTTAATGTTTGTCTAACGCATAAATTCTTCGATTTCTGTCGTGTGTTTTATAGTCTGAAACCATTTCATGTTCTTGGAAATCTGCGGTTGCCCAGACTTATGCGGTTGTCTTACAAGTAGGTGTACACCTTTCCCACATAACATGAGAAAACAAATGAGTCTTTACCTGCTAATTTTTGTCTTACATATAGGATTTTCGACTTCAGCATTTGTTTGGCTCTCGGGAATCATTTCATGTTCTTGGAAATTCGTGATAGTCTTATATGTATGCTTTACTGCAGAAGAAACACTCGCACATCCACCCTCGAAGTTCTCGATATTCCTCGCACTAAACGGAATATTCGTGGTCTACTGTCTTGGTGTTTATGTTAAGAATGATAAGCGTTAACATTCTAATTAGTTTTTAATTAAACACCTGATGAAAGTTTTGAAAAATTCTACTTTGGGGAACACCTACTGCCCAACAAGTCAACTATTTTCTAAATTTGGTAGCTCTAGGTCGAACAGAAGAGAGTTTAGGGCTTGCAGATAGTTTAGAGGCTGTAGAGAGTTTAGAGGCTGCAGAGAGTTTAGAGGCTGCAGAGAGTTTAGAGGCTGCAGAGAGTCTAGAGGCTGCAGAGAGTTTAGAGCTATTTTTGCACCAAGCATGTCGCGTCACGCATCAAGAAATTTACCGACAGTATCCAACCAATAAACATTTTGTTAAAAAATCGCCATTTAGTATCATTTGAAATATAATTCAGTATATTCAAAGCTTTCCTTAACAGCATTTCGTTTTCTTCGGTTACTCATTCGCAGCACTCAGACGCGTTTTCATTGGTTCTCATTGAGTGCATGGTATTCATGCGAATCTGAATCGATCGATCGAAATGTGATTTGGATATATTTTATTTTTATATAGAATATTAAATACTTGTGGAAGGCCAATGATAACTAAATAGAGTATTCTACCACAAGTTTTATTCAGTTAGAATAAGATTCCATTTAGAAGCAACACTAAGGCAATTCTGGGTTGAACCTCGTCACTTTGAACTGTGTTCAGGTGAAGAAGATGACTGCTAAACCTATACACTCCGATTACAAACTTCCCCACCACAATAGAGGGAGGATATTTGGCCTTTGACAGATTTAACGCGCTTTAAACCCGTGCACTCAATGGATCATCTGTATAAGTGAGGTTTCAACCTTTGACCCTCCAGACGCGAATCCGCGACGAGGCCGCCTTAGTCTCTGACTTGACCAAAAACCTGAAATTCTAAGTATTCTTCACTCGTTATCAATCCTCCCTTAATTCTCGTATTTCTACCTTTTTACATATTCTACCTTGTTTGGCGCAGCATGGCCAAATACTGGCCCTTGCGCCATAAACCCTCAAACAAACCAAACCCTTAGTCTTCGTGTCAATGTTTTTTCATTTTTAAGAGAAGTTCAACTAATTAAAACGATTTGGTTTTAACAGTTGCATTGCTTTTAAAATTCTTTACGTGATTTGATAACAATAAACGTTTAGCGCAGTATGGCCCTTGTGCCAATACACCAAAACAAACAAAAATCATCTATTAAGCCCAATATCTAACAAATACTTGTAGCAGATTAGATAAACCCATTTTTTTTTTACTTTCAACGCAATAGAAACTGAGTTTTTCCTTAAAGAATGGTCTTGCATTTACATTCTCACTATTAATTGTTATAGTTGTAAAGGAAAAATTATCAAATCCTTGTGAACACATGTAATACAACTTTATCCTTCAGATACATTGCGATCATTTAGAGATGAATGCGATTTCGACTAAAGGAGGATTAAACAAAAAGTGTTATGAATATTTTAAAGAAACAATTCATTGTTACATTTATTCAAAAATTTGATAATACGATTTTCGTTTAAGCATTATTTAGCTAATATTTCATAGAAAATAGCAACAAATCTAAAAATTGAAATGTATTGAATGGAATTTCTTCTAGACGAGCAGTTTATTTCAAAATATTTGCGTCTTTAATTCACTAGTTAAGGAGGACTCTTATTCGTAAAACAGAATTCTGCATGTTGATACAAAAACAACTTACCTCGCATCTCTAAATACGAGAAAAAATAACTTCCAAACATGCGATCCGCACGTAAAACCCAGGTATTAAAGAAGAAACCATCACCTTGGAAGTTTCATTCCCGCACAAAATATTACAACGAAAAATAAAATGCAAAAAATGGAAGGGGGGGCACTCGATGATGTATTCGGCGTTTTAAAAGCAATACACGCAAGATATTCTTCCACAAAAACCTCTACGTACCGGTATTTTTGCTGCAAAACATTTCGACTGCCTCCTCTCTCTTTACAGCCGAACACACTTCTTTCCTACTTTCATCTTCTTTTCTATTGAAGAACTGTCAGCTGCTTTTTATTTTAAACCCCGAGAGGATTTTTTTACTCAAATTTTTGTTGCTGTTGTGTATAAAGAGTGAAATACCGCTCTTTTTTTCCACGCCACCTTTTTTCCAGCTGGCTAATAGTGAAGAAGATACTTGTCGTGTGAGAAGAAAAATGTAAGGAAGGTTCAAAATTTGTTTTGTAAGGTAGAAGTTTTGAAGTCTCGCGGCCATCGTTCATTCGTTGTTCTTCGGGTATTTCCCTAGAATTTTAAAGTATGCTTAATGAGTTGACGGAGGCAATTCAAGCGACGTAAATGGAATATTTGTTGAAACCAGTTGACGTGGCCTTGCATCACCTTTATAACTATGTTAAGACGGCATTATATGCCGTGTCTTTCTGTCCTTTTTATGAATTGGTAAATGGCGGCGAGTCGGATGGTCAGTTACCCCACCACCACCACTTTTTGCGGGAATTTTTCTCATTTTAGCTGCCTAAAATTGGGAATTATAAAAAAGCCATAGTGTCCGGGAGAACTAGCTAATTGTAAAGTAACTAAATTTTAAAAATTTTTTGTCAACCCTTATACCCTCAGGTACTTTTAGTGTCGTATTCACTTATTCTCTCTCCACTTATAACTCCCAATTGCCGCTACTGATTAAGATAATGATGAAAGGCCAATTTTTACGACAGACACCTGTTGATTCCGTATAGAAATGTGGTAACCGTAACCGTAAATACAGCACCCCGCCCTGCCGCATATTTTCAAACCCTACCCTGATAGAACTGAGGCAGGAAATCAGTCAATATCATTGGCTACGAAGAGCAGTGACGTCGTTTTCAGCTCTCGCACGCAGCGTACGGCAATCATAACAAAACAAGAGTCGTCCTACTTTTCTTCTCCGTTTTCTCACAGTTGAGCACAGATAACTTTCTTCCGTGGGTTGTAATATTTTTAAAAATGAAGTTATTTTTTAAAATATCATAAAAAATAAAACATTACACACTGCAAGAAATTATACTAATGAAAAGTACACGCACGAGAGCAAAGAACGACGTCATCGGCTCTCGGCGAAGCGAGCCAATCATATTGTCGGATTTCCTGCCTCAGTTCTATCAGGGTAGGGTTTGTAAATATGCCGCCCTGCCTAGGCATACGGGAAAAGATCTGAATGACAGTCGTTGCAATAGAAACGAGTACTGAGGTTGGGTCCTAATGGCCAACACAGCCTCACGGCCCTACCCCTCCCGTTGGAGGTACGTACTATCACTGGAGGAGGGACTGCAGCCCCCCCCCATTTATGTAACCTTAGGCGGGCGAGTTCCTTCATATGAAACCTGAGCAACTCATCCACATTTAGTGGTGCCCACATCACTAGGGTAAAATGTGGTAAGGGAGCTTGGTATGTTATCTATAGGAGAGATGGTAACTTTTTTAGGAGTTCGTGTACTACTGGTGGAACTTAATGAAATATACTACATACGACATCCTGTTGATTCATTGCATTATCTAGGCATTCCACCATGAATTAGTAAGCTGTTAGGAGATTAATATAATAAAGACGAGTCATTTAGGTTAGGTATATACCAAATTCTTTTTCGGCGAACATCAGAAATTGGTCATGAACAAAATTTATCTAACTTTGCTGCGTTCTTTTAGTCCTTAATATACTTCTGCATATGCAAAGCTATAAAGTTAAGTAATACTATATCCATCAAATAACAAACGCAATTGAACATATTATCTGACATAACGCTCTCTTACACTGTGCGGGAGACCTCGGTGGCCTAGTAGTAAGGTCTGGCCTGCAGTATTGGAGAGTCCCGGATTCGAAACCCGATTTCAACCAAGATCAATCGTGTTATATGCACGTTAAATCTGAAGTCGAGGAACAACCACCCTACTGCTGGTGTGATTTGAATGTTTGGAGAAGATGGGATGCCGGCTTAGGTGTTGATCTAGTCATCTGCCCGCGGCCCAAAGTTAAAAGGCCCCTCTTAGAATACCCCTCATGTTGCTTCAAAACAGGACATTAATGTAATTAAACTAAGCTTACACTGTTCAGCGATGTCGCATCGCTAATGTAACCATTATAAACCCTATATAATGAGAACTGATTTCTAAAATTATACTACCGCGACGTGTGTCATATGAACAAGAATTGGCTCCATTTGAATTACCTCTGTCTTTATTTTAAACTCTGCAAATATAATGATGTATAAATCGATTTTGATTCATAAAAGTATTATTTGTTTGCTTCAATGATGAATCTTTCACACTTTCCTTATCAATGATTTACTCGCAGCGCATGCAATCATACTGTCATTGTGTTGTCACAAGGTATGTAGTATAAGATATTAGTCAATTAAGCTATTATCTGGAATTTTTGAAGAGTTTTATTGCTAAAATTGTACTTGGCTTCTAGTTATCATTTTAATTATACCGGCTGTATAATCATAAATTCCTAAGTTTTGGAGAAATATTCATTCTTTAGGCAATTATTCAATATTTTAGCATCATACATTTAATACTTGAAATTATTTCATTTTTTAAAACAAATCTGTTGCAATGTATGGCTAGAACTTTTTCTGCATCGGTGGCGATTTTTTTGTTTAGAAGTGCCGAGTTATATAAACGGGCCGTACTGACATTTATCTCTTTTTAATATCATAATTCCTTTTATTCAAGAATCGATTTTAGATTTGTTTTTCCTAAAATAGAAATTCTATAATAATTTAATAAAACAGTTTATTAATATCTGAAATCAATCCAGATGTGATTTGTTTTAGAATTGTAATCAATTGCAATGCAGTATTTACTTCACACCTTTGTAATCAGTGACAGTACAGAAGACAGTGACAGTAGACAAGTACATAGAAAGCTACAAGCGACTGAATTACTGGTAAATGACGTAATACGTGTTCCTACGCATCTAAGGATAAACAGTTCCATAAAATTAATCAATTATCATTTTAAATACAAAGTTAAATTCCGAAGAGTTTCTATAACTAGTGATTAAACTTTTTCTTCAACTAAGCCCATTACTTTTAAATACAATACAATATAATCGTATTTAGGACACTTTACTGAGCATAGTGATATAACCCGTATTTCTCGCCGTATTGTCAACACAATAGGTTACTGATTATAAAAGGTATGATAAAAATCATAAATATTTTTTGTATAGCTGCTGCTTTGCAAAATATCGAAGGCAATATCTTAATATGTATCTATTTAAAGAAAAAGAAATCAAATTTTTTTTAAGGCACAGATTAATATATATATATATATATCATTACTTTCAAAGTTTATACTTAGCTGCAAAAGCCATTATGTTTCTTTCAAATGTGAAATTACACTTCAAAGTAACGTAATAAAACAAAATGATATATCGATACCGCCACATCCACAGAATGTCATCTACAAAACAGATTAATCTTGCACACCTTGACGAATATACCTATCTTCAACTTTATTCTTGTTTCCACTCGTAACCCAAAACGCGGAACAGTAATTACTCTCATGACTTTAAGGCGTCACATAACTGGAAGATTAAGAATTTACTAATTTAAGAAATAATTGGATAAACGTCTTCGTTAACTGATGTGACATTTTAGCTTCGTGTGTCATACTCGCAGATGATCATTTTTCACGCCTGGCTAGTATTGTAACAGACTTTCTGCTGGCTGAATGCAGTGGTGGGAATGTTACCAGCGACTGTGTCGTGGGAATGTTATAGTGTACATTTTTCCATTTCTGCACCAATGGAGACATGTTTCGTGACGCAGGAACTGTGTAGCGGTTCGTTTGTAATGTTTGTAATTTGATGTGTGGGAATCAGGATAGCAAAAAAATACTTAACAGGACATAAATTGATGCAATACTAAGTATTTTTTATTTTCAGAAAATAGTGTAGTTTCATATGTTACCTTTAATACCTGATTTGCTTATGAAATGTATTGAATTGTTTCAGCAGTTTGTTTTTCATTTCCTGTGAAAATTTAAGGGAACACGTTACCTAAAAATGGCCAAAATATCGCTTTTTGTTTATACAGTAGAGTCTCGATAATTCGAGTCTCGATTGTTCGAGTTTCCCATAAATCCGAGTCAGTGAAAAAAATGAGTTTAGCTTCCCAAATAATGACCAACACATAACACGTGAAAGAATTAATGCATCTGGGTTTTATTGTTGTTCGAAGGACCATATGTCCACTGCGCGCCCCGAAGCCGCCTATAGAAATGACCCTTCCCAAAAAAAAACGGGATATATATGTGATATTTTAATTTTTTAACTTTCCTAAAATAATCTTAACGACACCTCATTTTAAATACTTCCACTTTCATCATAATTAACGCACTACAACTTTCTTTGCAAATCACGAGTTTCTCAAGGGGAATTCCCTCTTCTGGGTACTTAAGCGTTCTGCGCATTCATTTCGCCCTTTTTCACGCCGGCATGTAAGCTTTCAACAACAACGCGCCGCTCGGGCGTAAATTTCTGAATTCTGGTCATGGAGCTGCACTCAAATTAAATATTTTACTTATGAAGAATAACGCCTGATGCCTCAATAAAAGAAGATTTAAACAAGTATCGTCTCTTCCTTGATGACAATGGACTGCCTTTACTTTTTTAAAGCCTGATCTTTCATATATATAAGATCGATATATAGGAGCAATGTGTTTAAACAAATACAATTGACAATTATTTTAAGATATAATTAACCTGTTGCTATCAGCAGTAATGTAATGATATGTAAGCACATTTTTCATTTAAATATACTACACTGAAATTTAAAAATTGCTTTTATTTCCATTTATATATTTATTAAATTTTATGATTTCGATAATTCGAGTTTTCGATAGTTCGAGGTAGGCCCGGTCCCGTCCACCTCGAATTATCGAGACTCGACTGTATTGGCGTAATTCGCTTATCTTATCCATCTACTCATCATATCGAAATATCAAAGTTGTGCCTTTATTTTAGAATGTATTTAGATTTTTATGTATGTTAGATTTTTTTTCATTCTCATGTTTTATAAATAAGGCTTTTTCTTTTTAAGATAAGCATGTACAAAAATTTTGAAAGACTTATCATTATGTATATGATAACACAGTGCATGTAATAAACCCTAGATTGTTTTATTTTTTATATACGAGTCAGAAAATGAATTACTGTTGAATTTTCTCATTTTTCAATAAACGTAATAATAAAAAGTTTATATTAAATTTATCTTGAATCCATGAACGTTTTGTGTCATATTTCAGTAAATCTATAAATAAAATTTGTAGCTAAAATAACCATATTTGAAAAAGTGGTAGGAAATTAAAAGAAAATGTAATTAAATTTTAAATAAAAAAAGGCAAAGATTTTCTTCTCAAAGTGATTTTTATTCGAATGTTAAGTTACAATACTATCAAACCTTTTTCAATAACCCTTAAAATAAAAAAAATGTTTAGAAGGTATAATGTCGCCTTAAAGATTGAATATGTTTCATAGATGTATCAAATAAATTTTTAGATTACGGAAGGGTAAAATCTCAAAATATCCCTTTCAAAAAGAAAGGGTTTAATGAATATGTGCAACATGGAACAGTTGCAACTACGCCACTGTGCAGTAGTCGAACCGACACGTGCTTGTGTTTTTCACAACTACACGGAGTTTTTATGACTATTAGAATGTTGCAACGTGCGCATTATTAGTTCAACACCGTCTAAGCATTCGCAAGGTCGGCGGGATTTCGGTTTTAGGAAGAAAAGAAAAAGAAAAAGAAAAAAAAAACGCTACCAACCGTCACAAACCTGTTATGCCATTCATAAATTGCTGGCGTTTAAATTTCGATTGCATGTATGTCATTCGAAATTTACGCTGTATTTCTATAACATATTTAAATTAGATGAAACGTATACCATTTCCTGCGATGAAGCCATATTGAAACGAAAATGATAATATCAAAGATCTAATGTCATTCAGTAAAATAAAATTCTTCATTAAAAAATCTTTGTTTCTTTATTCATTGAATAAAAAGACGTAAGAATATATCTTTTTCAATTCCTACTATTAGTTCACACTCTCCCTATATATATACATATTTATACATCTTGTTCAAATTTTCAATCGTTAATAAAATACTTCTTATTCATCCACTCAAGTTCAAATACATTTTTTAAAACTTGTAGTGGATGACACTTGATGTTAATACAGTTTTTTCAAATATTAATTCATTAATTAAATTTAATTAATTAATTTGAGTTTTATATGGGAGAAAAAAATTTCTAAAATAAAATTTTTCTTTGTTGACCTAAGTAGGAATTGACTTTAAAAAATTTTTTATATATTACTTGTTTAGTTTTTCATGATTTTTTAAAACTTAAAACATACTTTTAGGACACCCTGTAAATTACAAAAAAATTAATACATTAATTTAATAATTTAACGAGAGAAATCCATGACAGAAATTCACCCTCTTTTAACATTGACTTCGGATTTAACACTGTTTGTTTTCAAAGCTTATCCTGACAAGGTAAACATTTTAATTATTCATTCCGAAAATCTAGACTCCAATCCTCGTGTCAAGGAAGATTATTGCTCTTAGCACAACTCGAGTAAAATTATGTTAGAAATAGGGTTGTCGATACGACTGTCTGAAAAAAGTATAAGTCTATATTGCTTCAGCACGTTTCAGTTACAAATGTTATATTCTGCGACTAGTTCATCTGCTGGGGAGATCCCCAGCAGAGGAACTAGTCACAGAATAGTTGTTCTTAACTTGCTGCTCTATCAAGAAGTGTCTGAAAAGTTTTACGAAGGGAATCTTTAAATATTTAATCTGTTTATTCCTAAAAGACTGATTTATGAGATCGTATGTCTCTAATAAATTGATCTGTAATGTTTTCGAAATGTATGTTTTGAAAA
>BGPR01019945.1:0-28492 GCA_013235015.1 Araneus ventricosus
TCGATGTACTTCGTTCAGTTACATTATTTATATAACATATTCAGTTATATTCAAGACAAATATGGGCTTTATATTGAAAGAGACAGAAGGAATACATAAAAGTTATTGCTTTGAATTAAAATTCAAAAGTTGCTCGAGGAATTGTTTTCAATATTAAGAGCACAAATTATTACTTATTTTTTCAAATCTTAACTATGCAAAGGGTAATTTCATGAACCTTATTTGTGCCATTTGTATAGCTCATTAATGCCATCCCAAATATATTCTAGGTGTACAGACAATCCGTAGGATTTCAAGAACCATAAAATATAAAACCGTTTTTTTAGGTGGACTTCATTTTTGTGTTGGTTTTCTTGGCATGAAGAAGAAAAAAAATTATTAAGAAGGAAGAAACTTCCCATCAAGCAGCGCCATGGAACTGGAAAGAATGGAAATTACATATCGTGTAATAAATACCTGATTTACTTAACAATTCATTTGATTACTTTGGTACGTTTTCAAACGGTTTATCAATTCAGCCCTCTTCTGACTGAGGCAGGGTAGTAATTTTGCAATCTCTACTGAGTATACCATAAATACAAGGTTTACCGCATTAGATTTAATGGAAATACTTCCCAAACTTGCAGGCAGAGTAGAGCTTCTGAGATAAGTACCTTCACACATTCCAGTGCTTTCACATCACCCATGTTATTATTACCGCTAGTTCAATTTTACAATTTATATGGGCTTCCAGCAGGAATGATGAAAACCTCAGACATGTTTGCTTTTTTAGATCAAAACTAGCTCTGCAAAACTAGGTTGATAAAGCAAGAAGAATGTACAAGGTTTTAACCACATTGCCAGAGAAAATTTAAATTTCTAGAGACCCGGAATAAATGCGCAATTTCAAATACAAAACAAGAATAATTTGATGCACCGGCTTGTGGTAATATTTACAGGTGCATTAGAGTAGAGGTATGTTGAAAATTCAGAGATAGTCACCCAAAGTTCCATATGAAGGTGAAACTCCAAATTCAGATGTTTTTTAGATTAGGGTGTCTAGTTCTATAGAGTGGTAAAATTAGTAAAGAGGAGGATCTCAAGGGATGCTATATTGGGATCAATTCTGAGACAGAAAGGGGTGTGTATTTAAAGGGTATTGTGACATTAACGTTTTGATTACATCAGAACTCGATGGTTTAAAACCTAATTTCATTTACCAGCCCAAGAGTAAAACTCAGACTGTATTAAAGGGAAATCGAGATGAATAGGACAACTTGATTGGGTGTGTAAAGATTTAAAGATTCTAGAACGTTTTCAATATTAAAACTGGTAATACTTATTTTTCAAATTTCCAATTGTTAGTTCAAATACACATAGTCTTTTCATTTGACACAGATCTTATTTTCCCGTTCACAAACCATCCCAAATCTTCATTTTTTCCCCCCAAATATAAATGGGTATAATCAATCCCGTTTGCTAAAGAGTAAGAATATAAACCGATTTTACAGTGGGGCCTTCATTTTTATTGTTTACATGACATGAAAAAATCTTGGTAAAACCCTCACTGAGCTTGCTTTATAAGGGCTACCATGAAAGACAAATTGATGTTATTAATAAATACCAAAATTTTAACAATTCCATTAATTACTTTAGTGCTTTCCAAGCAGTTTATCATTGCCCAGTTCTGCCACAGGGTATGGGCCTTTCTCCAAACTATATTACTCTAAAGGAAACATTTCGATTGCATAGTATTCAGGCTTTATTGGAGTGGCTTCTGGAAAATGTTAACATCATTTTTCTACATTCGGTACTTTCAGAATGTAACCTTCTTATTACCCTTGGTTAGTTTTACAATTACTATGGAAAACTAAAGGTGGTTGGAAACTATCAGAGTAAGTTCTTACATCCCATATCAACATCCTGAGGAACCTAGGCTGATAAAACTGAGAAAGTTTACTAGTTGTACAATGCATTATTCTTAGAATTTAGCTAGGTGGTGGTATAAAATTTTAATTTGAAATCCTTTGAGAGATTTAGTGAGGGAAGGAATTTGTGTATGCCTGGTCTCATCATAAATCTGAAGAGTATAATTTGGGCCTCAGAGAGATAGTCTCAGTTTATAACATGGTTAAATACAGTTCAGATGTTTTAAATTAGAATTGAATGAATTCCATAAAATCTAAGGTAAAGAGATCCTAAAGGAATCCTTAAAGGTCAGAACAAAGACAGATGATACTTCTTGTTTTCTAGAGAAAGGGTGAACTTCTTTACCTTGTATACATCAAAAGTACCCCAAAATTAAAATGTCTGTTTTCCTATTACAGACATTTTTATTTTAAATCCATGTCTTGGTTACAGTGGAGTGGGAGCAGACACTGGAGACATCAGTAGAGAATGTAAACAGTGCAGGGGAAGAATCATTGTGAAAAGACAAAATTATTCCAGTCGTTTGCAAACCCTATAGAAAAGGAAGGAAATAAGCATTACCCCGATTTCCGGGACTCTGCCATCGTGTTTGCAACGGACAAATCTTGACCATTTATGTGCATCTCAGAGGAATAAGACATCTTATGAGAATAAATTCCTAGAGATACAAATTATCACTCCCATTTTTAAGGAGTAATAAAGAACAGAACAAATATTTTATGTACTGGCTTTAATGAAATGAACAATAGTTAAATCCATTAGAGAGTTTTGAAGAATCAGGTCTTCAGAAGATATTTGATGCTTTAGTAGCATTTCAGAAAGAAAAACAACCTTTTTGACTTTTTGCATTCGTTGATATCTTAAGCAAATGCCAGATTTTGCCTTTATTGTGAGTACACTTAGGAAATGCTGACAACATAATATTGACATTGTATTTGTCAAAACTCTGAGGATGAAACTCTGTTAAAATGACAATTTGTATATAAAATGAAATATGTATTGATTCACTGAGACCATTCCTTACGATAATTTGAAGCAGTATTAAGGCTAGAATATATACTGATAAGAATCCAGGAATTACGCGCAAAGGAAAGAAAATGGAGAGAAATCAATGCCATTTTGTCTCTGAAACTAATTAAATCTTTTCCATTATTAATATTTCGTTCAGAGCAGTTCAATGATTTCTTTATTTCATTTGTTTCTCTCATAAAATAAAAGTGATGACTGGGTTTTACGAACGATCTTTATCAGAGAATTGCAATTCAAAACACGATTACACAAATGTAATGAATGGGCAAATACTTATTCCATGACATGCCACTGCATATAGAAGTTACAACTCGAGGTCTATGTGATCTACTTACAAAGCATTATATCGATTCAGAGGAGTATTGAGCACAGAGTCTCAGTAAACATATTTGGTCACCTTAATGTCTTCAGCTTATTAACAGCCAAAGGCGCATGCAGCTGGCAATGATCGATCTTGCTGTATATCTGACGAATGCAGAATATTGAGCACCAGACGATTAAGTACTGAACTTACAGTGAACGTTTTAAAATGTCATAGAAATTTCACAAGCAGGACAGCTTACATTTTATGCATACGAATGGTTTCAGCAAGTGCATTTTCATTTTGTGAACTTCTGGTTGAGAGCAGGCATGTAACAACCTGTTGTTTCCGCCTCTTCATTTTCGTCAGCCTGAGTCAATTTGATCAATTCTCTTTGAAACTAGGCTATGATGATTTCATCTCTCAGCCTTCAAGTATAAAATTATGACTTACAAAGGTGCTAAATGAGTTTTGAAATTATTTCCTAACTTGGGTTTTTTTTTTTAAATTTTTAGCTTAGTTAAATGTTATGAAATGCCCTCAAGCAGCAGGATAATCAGAAAATTTCAACCCTTGAAAGCCTTAACGCCACTTTATCAAGAAGTCAAACTGTTTTGAAATAGTAACTTCAAGATATAGATTCGAGCAGTTCTTGTTAACGAAATAAAACTGCATCCAAGCCTATAAATAAAGATACATTAACTTGGAAAAACTGGGGATATTCTGCTCACTGGAGCCATCTATTTGCCTCAGATGATTTCACTCATGTTTTATGTGATTCTGGACCCTTTTTCTGTTTAGGCTTCTACCCAAGTTTAGGCTTTTCTTTAGATCATCTACATATGAAAGAGGAAAACTATGACATTTTAATGAAAGCTTCCTATATTGATTTCAGATAACACTTCAGTAATGTTTGGAATTCTTTATAAAGATTTATTCAACATTGCAATATTTTGAATTTCTTAAAATTATGATAAGAAATAACAGAATTCTATACATTTTAAGTTATTTCAGGTGATCAAATTGTTAGATCTAATAGCCGTTGCAAAAGACTTGCATCCCTTTAGATAAATATTTTCCAAAGATATTGCTTAGAAATAACAAAATACGGTGGACATATCATGTAATATTTTACTAGTTTAAAGATGATATATTCATATTTTTCTATTTGATGTATGTTATATTAATTTACTGTTTCGGCTTCCGGGGTTTATCACGGGAAGGTCTCAGGAATCTTTTAATGCACCCAGAGGCAAGGTTGGCCTAGATATCAACTCGTTCTCCCAAAGTTTCTAATTCATTTTAGCGTAGGACGCAGGGAGTATGTATTAAACGGTATGTATGAAATCGATTAATATACTTGTCTAATGATTGCTCAATATCATTAGATTTGGTGAAGTTAGCAGAGATCAAAGCCTCCGTCAATAAAACCTATCCGTCAGTAGGTCATGTATTTTCAGGTGTCCATATCGTTCATTTTAATTCTTGATACATCCTCAGAAAGGAACCGACTTCTTTGCAGATGCAGCGTTACAAAATGTAGGTGATTCAGGAATCCCGTCGTGGTTGCCCATCTGTGCAGACGAACGGCGAAGCTCGCCATCACATGAGGACACTTTATGATGATATGCTTCACATTGTCTTAATTCAAATTTTACCTTAACTTTCATGGCACACTTGATTCCCATTTGGTTCTCAATGGATATTTAGGGGGGGTACACCCAGTAATGGTAAGAATACAAAATTTTGGTTTCAAATAAGTTTTAAAGGTTTTTTTATTCAGTTTATACAGGAAATATAGGAATTTGTGCAAATTAATAGTTACTCGAAACTATTCAGGAAATGAAAAAAAAACAGTTAAATAAGACCTTTTTATTTGATTAGTAACTTTAGTTTGCCGACAATGCCATACCCTCAATCTATTGCACGTTTAGCATTTATACATGTCCAATGCTACACTCAGACTTCAGCTTTTCCCACTGTTCTTTCTGTCATTTCTTTCATTTTCGTTGGTATCAGAAAATCCAGAATATCTGATTTTGTAGTTTTCATTTAAATCACGATTAAAACGTTAATGAATTCAAACACTACATGATTTATTCTTTTCTTTCATCATGGTTAAAACTTTTCATTCAATTTATTTCCAGTATTTAATTTTAATTTGCTTTGGCGTTAGATCTTTCTGTGAAAACGGAGGAAAAATTGCAGACAAAGATATTAAAACTTATCTAAATACATTAACATTAAATAAAGCATTCCTTTTGAAGAGGCGGACTGACAGGCAGAGAGTACTCAAAATATTAGCAATAGATGTTTTCAATTTGCCGTTTTGTACATTAACTAAACTGCCAAATCTATAATTTGAAACTAACACGAGTGTAATTTTTTGAAAGACAGTGAATTGAATGGCAGATTTACGACGACTGCTCCCTCAGAGCCACCACACCAGCAGGAGGTTGTGACACCCCTACATGTGATTTATCACGACAGGTCCCACTTCTAAAATGGATCTTCCATTGGGATCAGTTTCAGACAGCCCTCCGACTAAGGGCGATGCCTCCATCTATACAATCTAAAACTCATCCTTGCAACTATAAGGGGTTATCGCAGACAGAGAAGATTTGAGGAACCTGTTGAAGTTCGTTAATTAATACTCCATCCTTAAATACCTCATGGGATTTCAGACACCAATTTCCAAGGAAGTTTACATGATCCATAACCCTCTATATACGGTGGGTTTCTGCCTACATTACTATGCTGTTGCTACTAAATACTTTGTGAAACCCTGAACCTTCACTGAATTGTACACATAAATCAAATCACTGAAGATGCATTCTATAATTTTGATTCTGTTATTATTATTCATTAATCCAGTTACCCAAATTTGTTTATTTGTTTATCACTCATTTCAAATTCATTTTGTTATTTTTCCAATCACTTAACAGGGTGGAATATATTAGCAGAGCTTGAATTTTCCAAGTTCTTATTTCCCTCTTACAGTTTATTTACATGAATCTCTGAATAGTTTAACTTTAGACAAAGAAAGTCATCAAGTCATCTGTAAAAAGATAGAAAATAAGTAAGAAGAATGCACCTAAATCAAGATAATTTGGTTGCTTTGAATTTAAAATTTGTTTTGCTTAGCATTTGTTTAGCTAATTAACATGATACCCAACGTAAAACGTACCGCTCTATTTTCATGTTGAGATCAAATTTGATAAATTAAAGTTCGCGTCGATAACTAAAATTAGATCTTTCATGACAGGAACAGTTACTTGACTCCATTAGGGAAGTTCATTTAGACAAGGGACATAATTAGTGCAAGGCCTCGAAAAAACCGCGGGGTAAATGTTTACCGCAATTTCAAATTACTTTGTCTAGGAAACCATGAATATCAAATTATACAAAAGAGCCGTAAGAAAATATAGTCCCGGCGAAAAAGCTGGTGGCTGAAGGCAGCTAGTTATAAATAATATACATAATTTAAACTGAAGTTAAACGATTACTATTCGAAAATTCGAGATTAAAAAATATCACTTTGTGAAAAAAAACTCTCATTATTTTTTTTCTCTCTTTGAGAACAACAGAAATTCGCTGCAATGCCAATATATTTCTAAATTTTTATGGTGTAAAGATTGTTTAAATGGACTGGAATTTTTATATCTGCCTTATGTTCCTTTCAAATCATAAAAGAAAAATTATAATATTTTACGCAAATCCTCAGTAAAAAAAAATATTTATTACAAATACTCACACTTCCTCTAATATTGAAAGCATTTACTTAATATTTTAATAGAATGCTTCGCTAACATGTTTTCATTCATTCTATAAGTTTCATATAAATTTTTACAAACCCCTGCGTGTTATAAGCCAAAAACAAGCGAAAAAATTTGAGGTTTTTAAGAAAACCGTTCTATCTTCCCGAATACGCAAACTATTTTTAAAAAATCATATGTAAGTATTGCGTACAGGAAACTAAACCATTGTTGAATACTGCAAATAGTTATCAACTTTCTTTGAAACGGAGGTGCCCAAATTGTTTTGTTTTTCATAACATTTTGTCGAGATCTCGTTACGAAACCTTCACTATAAAATGTGAGTTCTGACGACTCTACTTCCCTGGTATTATTGTGTCAATGCCAAGTGGATTTGCTGCACTTCTCCGGAGAATAGGAGGTCCCACATGATATTAGATCAGGGATGGCGAACCAGTGGCACGCGTGCCATTGATGGCACGCGACACAATATTTTGGGCACGCCACCGATCACAAAGTTCACTATGAAACATATTACGAACGAACGCGAGTTGATCCTACGATACGGTTTTCAGAATGAATAGCATTAAAGACTCGCTTAGAAACCGTTTGACAGATGACTCCAGTTCAGCATGCATACTGCTAAAAGTAACATCTTACAACCCTAATATAAGTTATTTGTCATCTAATCTGCAACAACAGAAGACACACTAATGTTACTTTAATTTGAATTACGCGTATAACTGAGACATTGCAAAATGTAATTTTTTGTAGTAAATAAAGAGTTTTGAGTTGATAGTATTTAGTATTGTTATTTTCCCAATAATAACGAAGTCAAACGGGTCTATTCTGGTACCCCCGGGTTGGGTTGGGAGACGTCACTTTTCCCGTTGTTAACGTGCGAAAAAAGTGACGTCCCCCAACCCACCCGGGGGTACCAGAATAGACCCCAAAATTATTTGACGGCACGTCCATGACCTCATTAAACATTTTTTATAAAAAATGGCACGTTGATACATAAAGGTTCGCCATCCCTGTATTAGATGGTATTCCATGAGTTTTGTCTTTTCTGTTTTTGAAGATTTGAATATCCCAGTTTTAGATCATTTTAGACCATTTCATAGCTACGTCGAGGATGAACCTCCTGTCAACAGACACAGCTTGCTCGAAGCGGTGTTGATTGACTTCAGATAATGAATGCGCTTGAATGCAGGTCGTTGCCCACTCAGAGAGATATTCTCAAACTGTGGAATGTGTATGGGAAGAACCCCCAGGACTCTGAGTACAGCTGTTGTCCCGCAAATGTAGACAATATTATGACGACTGTAAAGCAATACACATTTCACTCTATTAAGGTAAAATTGACGTAGATGAATGTCTCCCACCACAGTAACAAATAAAGATGCCAACAAGCGGCTCGGAAATAATAGCTACAGCTAGCGTCCTTTTTTCTGTGTTATTTTTTTATCGGCCCCATTTTTAAAGCAAGTGTGCTTTTTTTAAAATCTCTTGGAGGTAGAAAGTAAGTCTTTTTCTTAGCTATTTGTTATTAAAGGCCTATATGGATTTCTTTTCTTCTTTTTTCAATTTTCAGAATGTTTTGGGTCAAATGAGCTCCTAGTAAGATCACATGATCTCATTTACAGAAGCATATTCGAAATAAACTAACTGCAAGAAGTATAATAAAGATTGTACTGCTTTTTAATAAATAGAATATAACGGGGAGGAGAAGTTTGTATTCTATACAGCATTTAATGATTCATAAAGCTCAGAAAGAGAAGATAATTTCATACAAAATGTTAAAAAATGCTTAAGTAAAAATTGTGAAAATAAGCAGGTGTTATTTATTAACAAACATGATGCCAATGCAATTGATGCGTCTTTTCTTTTTTTCTCTTTCACATTTTTTCATCAGGAAACATTTTGTTTTCCCTTTCTTTATTATTTTAAATCATGCATAAATGGACAGTTTAGACAAATTAGTCACCAAAAATGGTTCGAACTGAATATCGATCAATAACAATCACACTTTTCTAATTAGAAGTTGACGTAACCATAATAAAAATTGAATTTATCCAGAAATTTAAATTAAGAAAAATTAGTTCTAAAAACAAGTACAGCAAGGGAGAACGACAATTTTTATATTAAAAACATCATAAAGAAAGTAATTGTAATATGTAACAGCAGTTAGAAAGTAATTAATAAACAAACAGACAGTAATTATAAAGAATGAATAATAGTGTTTGAAAAAACAATAATTTTCAAAAAGTAACTTTAATAATTAAACATGCACACAATAATCTGAACACAAAACCGTACAATAAAATATGAAAAAACAATTTTTATCTAACGTATTAAAAGATTTTTAAGAAGTGAACAAATTTTAAAGTATTTTTGCTTAAATTGATTATAAAGCCATCAAGTCTACGAATGAATAATAACCTTAAAAATTAATCACAGGCGATCTCCAAAGATACATGATATGGACATGTTGAGTTAACGAAAACAATACTGAAATACAAACAGTTTTGATTTCGAATAAGCCAAAATAAGTTCGAAATATAGACTTACACACTAAACTGGCCCATTACTATTAGTGGCCATTAAAGCGATAATCATTGAAAATCAAATTCGTTCTTCAAACTAACGATTAAAATTGTAACTTTGTGATAAAGTATTGGTTGGAAATGAATTTCAGGAACATCTTAATTGTGTTGCTTTTAAAACAATCACTATTCAAGGGTCCCTAGCTAGTACAAAGATTGTACAGGGCATCGAGCACACGACTAGCGTCGAGAAATGTAACCCTGCACGTATTTACTCCCCTTGGATTAGAGGCGACGAAATCTGACAGAGACCACAACGGTACCAAATGTTTTAATCGGAAAAGCATTCGGATGATTACACTTAGCATTAAAACCAGCCTCGACAGTACGTCGTCTGTCTCGGCTTTCAGAAGGGGTGATTGCATAGATAAACCGACAAATAAACATTTCAATGTAATTTTATAAACCATATTTTGAAATTATAGAACTGGTAAAAACTATGAAATTCAACCATAATTCCCCCCCATATTAAATTATTCGTGCTTTTTGTATATGTATAGGTACGGAAAGAAAACGAACTACCCAATATTATTCTGCCATCGTTCATTTTATATTGTAACCAAAGTGTTCCTGTTTAAAGGAAATAACATTTAATTTAAGACTCCATTTATTAAAAAATAAATAAGACCGTCAATTATTTATAATCGCATTAAGTTCAGATTTTCCTATAATAACATTCATTTTTGTCAAAGAATTTTAAAACTGCATCAAAATTTATGTTCGGATACCAAATTTGTTCATTCCGCTCTGTTTCGTATTTATGAGTATGTGAAATTTTATGTTTCTAGTAATAAAGTAAAATTTTGAAATTTGGTGATAATATGAGATATAATGTCTTTATTCACCTAGCATTTTCTTGCTGTAATAATATTAAACATTCTACACAATTTCTAAACATATTTATGATTTCAAAGTAATTCTGCCTTATGAAATAATTTATATAAATTAATGATTAAAAATCAATTTATAGCAGCACAGCTAAATTTTTACATACATTAATGGAGAAGGCCGTTTGATACAAACATGTAGTTTTCCGCTGCATTCAATTTTCTGTATCGCCTCCCAAATGATACATTTAAGGCGCATTCACAAATTTTATGTATTCAAGAGCTTCTTCGTCTGACATTGAAATCCTTATCGAACAGTCATTTCAAATATTAAATATTTTTTCTTGCACTCTATTACCTATATATGTATGAACAACCTAGGATATTGTTTTGATCCTAATTGCAGTATTTTCAAAAAATCACTATTTCAGCATTTTCATTCTGTCGGCGGAAAATAATTCAAATAACAATCTTTTGCTTTTTGTTAACATTGGTAATTTTATTTCTGACTTAAAGTCAAAACTCGCGCAACAAATTTGGTATCTGGCTCATAGAAGGCTAAATGGGAATTATACTTCCTTCGAAATATTCTCTGGAATTGCGAAGTTTCGAGGATCGGCGACGATTGTTTCTCGAGATACAGCGAATCTTCAAGAAGCTTCGATCCTTCCCCTTGCCAGGCTATAAAAATTCGACAGCTGCTCTTGAGATCAGTTTTAAAGCTAGTCGAACTATACAGCGGAGTAAAGCCCAGTGAGCTCTGATATGTTTTGTTTATTTCGCGAGTTTTATGTAATTGATATATATAAAAGTATTTCTTCACGCACTTGAATTAGTGACTGTTGTATGAGCTGAGAAATTGTCTGCGAATCATAAATTATTCTAATCCATGGTGCCTGATCTATCATTTGCTATTCATTTCTTAGAAGAGAAATAAGGTACTCGGCATAACTATATGTAATTTTATGAATATTCTGATTGAATTTTGTCGGTTTAATGTTGTCGCTTAACAAGCTTCATACTTTCGCAAAAACAGAAGTGCCATTTCTGATCATTTGGTATTGATTGAAATTTTTCTCCGTTGCTCAGAATTTTCTTTAAAGCATTGTAATATTTCAAAATTAAACAGCTTTTGTTACAAGAGCCATTGTAGATAATCATAAACGCAATTCATTTCAGATCATTTTTAGGTTACTCTCACAAAATAAGTTTTATCAGTTTCAAAATAATTCAAATTTTAAATCAATGAACCTGCGGAAAGACATATTCTTAAATATGTTCACGATTCAAGAAGTATTTAATTAATATTCTAAACATATCAATATTTACTCAGTTCAAATAGCATATACCTTTCATTAAATTCTGTGTAGGGGACGGAAAAAATATATAGATCTTTAGAGAAAAATTTGAATCTATGAGAATGTCGAAGTCCGTAAATTTTTTGAGAAGGGAGAATTTTTTAGAGGGTTTATAAAGATATTCAAACAAGTGTTATGTCTATTCATAATTGCAAAATATCATTGATTTACTCACTCACAACGAAATGTATAAACGCACGAGGCCTGCAAACTAAAATTTGGAAGGAAGTTGCTTTTGGGGTATTATTTCCCCACAAAGAAAGAATTTTTCAAACTTCTCATGAGAATATCAATTAATTAAAAATCAATCGAAATGTGAACATTTTCCACAATAACTTCTAGACTTCATTTACAGTCTTAAATTTCAAAATAAATAAATAAATAAAAATTTTTTCTATGACAACTGTTTTAATCTTTTGATATGTTTCCAAACACCATTGGTAACAATGATTTTATTGTTGTAAATAGAATTCAAACCATTATCAAATCTTTCTATTGCGTGCGTTTGCCACTGTTCAGGTTCTGATAGTAGAAAGGTTTTCAAAGGAATATAAGTATACCCTCAGTAATATACCCTCTATACCTTTCTTTTCAAAATTGTTTGACATTCTTGGGTTGTTTGTCATGAAAGCAAATTTTATTGCATTAATTTTTTCAATGTTTAAATGCATCTAATTTATACATTGTAAATATTTTTAATGTCTTAGGTATAAAAATCTTATTTGACTTCAAAAACTACATTTTTAAATTTTTAATTTTTAACTTATCACCATGATAAATACTAATTATTTTCCAGACGGAACTCTATTTTAATATGGTACAGATTGGTAAGTTTCTAATAAGATAATTGCGGGAACGGGACAGACAGATACTGTCTTCATTCCGAAAATCACTCTCATCCCATTTCAATCGAAGCGGTTGCCCGCAATGATTTGCGTTGCCATGGGTTGCGTAATACTGTATGGTAGAAATTTTCGCTGGTACTAAACAAAATTTAGTAGAAGAATTTCATAGTGGTTGGTGATAAAATAAAAAGAATCCTTTATACAAGTAATTACTTTAAAAAAATTATAAGTTAAAGAGAGTAAAAGAGTTCCTAAAGAATAACATGATTATTTTAATTAAATATATTTATGTTTCTTTTATTTAAAAAGAAAGATATCTTTTATATTGACAATCGTTATTTGACGAAATAATCTACAAATTACTAAATCAGTTTCCTTTATTGGCGAAATTCGTGAATTTGAAGCTTATTTAAAAGTGAGTGGAACGAAATATCGCATTCTATTCTTATCATTTTATGAACTTTTTTTTCTTAGCTACTGGAAGATAACTATCAAAACTAAAATCGATGAGTTTGCTGTAAAAAGGATGTAACTCCATCCAGGGAGTTTGGAGTTACATGTGCTGTCTTGGGCATAGAGCTATATTTTTAAATGAAAGTATTATAACAATATTACTTAGAATTTAAGGAATTTTTGAAAAGTTTACATACTTAAAAATTTTGAATTATCTAGTATTTCGAACTGTTTTCACAAAATTTTAAAAATTGGATTTCAGATATAAAGCGTGAAAACCTCGAACCGAAAAAACTTTCAAGAGTGAATTAACAGCCTAAAATATTATGAAATGTTTTATTGCATCAGTTATTATTAAATAATAATAACTATCTCAATTGAAGTAATATCTATCTTAACTATTTAATATCATTTCACATTACTGGTTTTATACTTAAATCCCACTTTAAAATCGCGTCACGTCGTTGGCATACCTTATAAAATAAAAACTCCAGCTTTGGGCTGCTGTATCAATAAATTTTTGGAATGGAAAAAAATCATATAATTATAAACCTTCCAACGGGCGTACCTGAGAAAATTTTGCGACGAACGGGATTTTTCATACCCTGTTCTCAAATTCGAAGTCAAAACTGCCTGAAGATCTTTGTTATTCCTTCATGCGACCTCTCTCTTCAGGATTAAATGGGTTTATCAGAGTTTCAAGGTGATTTCATACTGTTTTAAGCTTCTGTCGTAAAATTTTGACCATCGCCCGCTCGTGTAATTATATAATTTTTTCCACGTCTTAACGTTTCAGTTTGTTAATTATATATCCAATGCGCATTTCGGCGATTTAAAATTTCATTTTACATTCCCAAAAAGTATTTAATATGTAATAAGCCTATTAATAATCCACCAAGCCGAAGAATTTTCTTGTAAAACTTAGCACACAATCTTACGAAAACACACCTCACTACTCGAGACCCAAAAATTTGATCATCGCCATATGACATTACCGTGTCTTTAAGTGTAAGTTATACATCACAGCCTGAAAAAGTAAGAGAACAGCAACCATCAATGAGAAGAAGAACTTGTGGTTTGTGTTTGACAGAAAGAAAACGATCAGCAAAATCCATGAAATGCCGTAGCTGCAATATATATAGTATACTTGTAGGCGTAACTCTCTAGCAAAAGTTAAATTATTCGAATGCAAGGACAAAGATTAGAAACTAAGAAGAAAGACTTTGTTGTACAATCATAGCTTGCATTATAATATTTTTATTATGTATTGCTTAATACATTTTTCTTAAAATAATGTTATAAAATCTCATTACTTAAACATACTAAAAGTCCCCGATCCTGGGGGAGGAGATCCAACCTCAATCTTGGAATTCATCCCCCATATTTCTTCTTTTTTAGTTTTTTGTAAATATCTTTAAATTTATTCAATTTTCAAATAACAATTGATTTAACAAATTAAAGAGCGTACAATTCCCTACAAATACATAATTTTATTTTTTGTCCAGATTTAATAGTTTCAGAGATAAAGGTTATCAAATTCTGCCGCCATCTTGGACATCATGCCCATTATTTAGTTATTTTTTAATATCGCAAAATCTGTTTAATTTTCACATTATATAGCATAATCAATTTGAAAAGAGTAAAATTCCCTATAAACACAAGCTCTTGTGTTTTTCTAGGATTCGTAGTTTCCGTGATATTTGGTCTCAATTTTGACGCCATCTTGGATTTTTGCTCTAACTTTTTTGTTTTTGTTTTAAATACCTTGAGAACTATTCAATTTTCTATTATATGTATCATATCAAATTAAAGACAATGAAATTCTCTAATAATATTTCGTAGTATTTTTTTAGCTTTATTAGTCTTTAAGACAATTGATCTTGAATCTCGCTACAATCTTGGATTCCGTCCCCCCTGTCTTAGTTTTTCTTGAATGTCACAAAAAACTATTAAGGTTTCTATCAACTTTTGGACAAAATCCGTCAACTGGAAGTCTGTCTGTTTGTATGTCCGCGGTCATGTGAACACTATAACTCAAAAACTTGAATCGCTAGATGGATAAAATTTGGTACACGGTTTTATCGTCATGAATGTTGGTCCTTATAAAATGTTGGGCCAAATCCGTCAAAGGGTTAACTGTCTGTCGGCCTATATAATTTACTTTTGAAAAGAATCCGTTATCTCCACGCGCATACGTACTGGAAGCAATCTTCTGAGCACGCGAAAGCTATGGAGCGAATTACGTCAGTTTGTCCTTGCGCCGACAAGAGCGGAAAATCGGTACGCATCTCTTTGAATTTGATTCTTTACCTAGATATTTTTCAATCACTATAATGCAAAACCTTCTGATAGTCATTGGAATCTGGGTAATAGTAGGTTTGACTTTTTTTAGACACGCGGGGGAAGGGGAAACGCCACATTTTTAGGGAAGTATACGAGAAAGTTTAGGGGAGAACACTTCCGCTGGTTTATCAACCGATTGAAGCGAAAATTGGGCAAAGATCTACAATTAAGGTAAGAAGTCCTCATACCAGATTTTATTTACCTTCGTCATTGTGTTTAGGAGTTATCGTATTCACATTCATGCGAATATGCAGACCGACAGACAGTCAACCCTTTGACGGATTTGGTCCAAAATTTGATACGGACCTACATTGCTGATGATAGAACTGTGTACAAAAATTTATCTATACAGCTATTCAAGTTTTTGAGTTATCGGACAAACAGACAGACAGACGCTCCATGGACGGATTTTGTCCAAAATTTGATAGAAACCTACAAATTATGTATCAAGATCACATACCAAATTTCATACCCGTAGCTCTAATAGTTTTCGAGTTATCGTGTTCACAGACACACAGACAGACATAATTCCAAAATGGTGTTTTTCGGACTGAGGGAGGTCTAAAACGTGGAGATTCGTCAAAATCTCGGGTTCGAATTTTTTTACGATTACAATACTTTCTCTTTGTATACTTCGTATACGAGAGAGAAAAAATGACATAATTCGATGCGCGGAGCTTAGGCTAAACTGTCAAGGGAATTAATACATAATGCGTAATAGCCCCTTAACATTTATACGATAGAGTCTGCATGTTGCCGCAATGAATAAGGCAATTGAAACAATGAATTCGCGCTTCCTACTGGGGCCGGCGATGCGACATCCATTCAAACATATTCTAATAAACCAGATTGACGATAAAGGAAGACTCAATGTAAATGAGTATTCCGATTTTTGAAAACGAAACAGTGAAATAACAAAAAATAATTAAGAGGAAAAATAAAAAGTAAATTAATGTATTAAGAAGAAAAATTGAAAGCAAAACATGAAATCGCAAGACAAAAAAATTTCGAGAACCCATAGGAATTATTTATAGCCACAATATTCAATTAAATTTTTAGAATTTTCGCGATTTTAAATTTGCATACTTACTTTTTAATCACTAAAGTTTAAAAGAAATGGGAGTACGCTCCTTCAACTTTACTGCATACAAAGATACTCCTTATAATTAAGTAGCAGGTTATTGTATTTATGTATCATGCAACTTGAACTTCATCTCCATCACTAATAATCCGCTAAGAAGGTCTAGTTTAATTATATTAACGCCCCGTTTTGAAGCAATACTTGAGCTATTTTGGCCGGACATCATTTTGTACCAAGGCCAGATGACGAGTACGGCAGCAGAGCTGGCACCCTCTCTGCAAACTTCTGCGCCACACCAGCGGGAGGACGTTTGACCCCTACGTATGATTTAATGTGAAACAGGCCAAACACACGACGGATCTTCAGTGGAAATGAGTTTCGAACCTGGAACCCTCCAGCTCCGAAGCCGACGTCTTAACCAAGAGGAACTAAAATCACCTTTCACACTGACGATTTATCACTTTGTGTGTAGACTTTGCAATTTTGTTCTCCGATGATAACTTTAGAAAAGACTACTTTTGGAAATAAACAATTTTTATGAAAATGTTTTTTTTAAATTGTGAAGACCACAACGTTTGACAAATGACAATGACAAAACAACGAAGAGATGTTTTCCACAATTAAAAAATAATATTTTAAATAACAGTCACAACAATATACATATAATGTATTAGATGCTTTATTAGCAACACCTAGAGGAATAAATGCAATAATTAAAATTATATATAATATTTTGATTCAACGTGAATGACAATACGTATATTAAAAAATATTTGGAAATTTGTCTTATTTTGGAATAGTTCCATAAGACAAATTAAGTAAGGCCATACATGTAATTCCTTCGGCAACTAAACAGTTTCGTCGGGTTGCCTGCACCGCTCGATTTCAAAGCAACACTGTTTAGTTGCGAGGGGTGCGCATACATGCGATTTTAATTTCTCGTATAAGAAGTACACAATGAGAAAGTACTGTAATCGTCAAAAAATTCGAACTCGAGATTTGACGAATCTCTACGTCGGAAAAACACAATTTTAGAATTATGTCTGTCTGTGAACACGATAACTCGAAAACTAAAAGAGCTACGGGGAGGAAATTTGGTATGTGATTTTTGCACATAATTTGTAGGTTTCTTTCAAATTTTAGACAAAATCCGTCAAAGGGAAGTCTATCTGTCAGCTGTCATGTGAACACCATAACTCAAAAACTTGAATAGTTAGATGGATAAAATTTGGTGCACAGTTTTATCATCATGAATTAAGGTCCATACCAAAGTTTGGACCATATCTGTCGAAGGTTGATGATCTGACGGACTGTATAATCGCATACTTGTAACAATTATATTTCCTAAACCCTTTGGCTTAGATAAATAAAAATTGGTATGACGGTTGGTAACATTAATTATAGATCTGGCCCACATTTCGTTTCAATCGGTTCGAAAAAAGGCATTCAAATTGCATTATTAATTTTTCTAATCCGATTCTCCATACGCATGCATACTGGTAGTAATATCTGAGCACGTGGGAGGATTACGTCACTTTGTCCTTGAGCCGGAAAGATTTGGAAGTGTGTGAGATGCGTTTTATTCGGTACGCATCTCTTTAAATTTCATTCTTTACCTAAATATTTTTCAATAACTTTAATCTAGAATGAAGAGCCTTCCGATAGTCATTGGATTCTGTGTTACAGTAAGTTCGAAATTTTTTTATCCATGCGGGGGGGGAGGGGAAAGAACACCTTTTGGGGGAAGTATACGGGAAAGTTTAGGGGAGAACACTCCCGCCGGTTAGTTTCTCTTTACCTCAATATCTCGAAAACTATTTAATTTTCAAATCATATTTAATACAACAAGTTAATGATTGTAAAATTCTGAACGATCTATGCTTTTACTATTTTTTCTAGCTTTAATAGTTTCCGAGATAATCAATAATAAATTAAAAGGGGGTATAAAATCCAAGATGGCGGCAAATTTTTGAGACCCGTTATCTCAGAAACTATAAAAGCTAAAACGAAAATAAAAGCATGTGCTTGTAGAAAATTTTATGATCTTTGCTGATTACATAAAATTATAAAAATGAATAGATTTCGAAATATTCAAGAAAAATTTTAAAAGGGCATGAAATCCGAGATGGCTATAAACTTTGAGACCCATTACCTCGAAAACTAATAAAGCTGGAAGAAAATCAAAGGTATGCATTTGTCGGGAATTTTACGCTCTTTAGTTTGTTATATAAATTGTATTTTGAATATTGAATACTTTTCGATATATTCAAGAAAAACTAAAAACGGGGTGAAATGCAAGATGGCGGCTCGAACGGGGACTCTTAGTATATACTTTAGTAGCCCTTCACAAACAAGTGTACCAATTTCCAAAACTATGCAATTTAATGTTTTTTTACAAACCCTTCGTTGACTGGAGTATCAACTAAGATTTTTTGGAAATTTATCCTCTTTGAGATAAATTATCTCAGAAACTTCTAAAGTTAGAAGAGAAATCAAGCATTCATTTGTAGGAAATGGTTAATTTATTAAATCGTATGTAATTTGAATATTGAATAGTTTTAGAGATATCCAAGGAAAACTGAGAAAACGGGGAGAGATTCCAAGACGGCGGTAACATATGAAACCTATTATCTCCCAGACTATCAAAGCTGGAAAAAAGTGCAAGTATGTATTTTTAGGGAAATGTACGATCTTTAATTTGTTAAATCATATGTAATTTGAATATTGAATAATTTTAGAGATATTCAAGAAAAACTGAGAAAAGGGGGAGAGAATCCAAGATGTCGGCAACATTTGAGACCTATTTTCTCCCAGACTATCAAACCTGGAAAAAAAGTGAAAGTATATATTTTTAGGGAATTGTACGTTCTATGATTTTTTAAATCACATGTATTTTGAAAATAAAATAGTTTTCGAGATATTTAGGAAAAACTAAAAATGGGGGGGGTTGAAATCCGAGATGGCGCGGCGAGGTCACCCCCCAGGACCGGGGAGTTTTAGTATGTTCAACATAAGCCCCTCAAAAACATGTGTACTAATCTTCAAAAGTATACTATTCCATGTTTTTTCACCCCGATTTTGGACCTTCGTTTACTGGACTAATAATTTTATACTGTTTAAATAATACTAAAATTAATTTTCATTCTTGATGAAAAAATTTTGTTTTTTTACGTGTCTCTTATTACTATAATGAAATATCTTACAACTGCCGTAGTAAAAATGAATTAAATTATTGTGTCCTGAAAACAACGACACTCGGTTGCTCGTGTAAACAATTATAGCGATGTGTAATAAATTTTCTTGTCAGAATTAATTCCAATACGACGGTTATTTGAAAGATCTTTCAAATAATTAAATACAGAAATGAATTAAAATTTTGTAAGCAATATTTATTTTTGAGAGAAGTCTCCCTTCAAGTTTATACTCTTCGTCCATTGATGATCGAGACTTTCTACTTCGTCCATGTTTCATGATTTGTCTAACTCTCCATAGCAGGCATTTGTTTCGGCAGTCACCTAATCGTTCGATGCAAATTCCATTCCATTCAGATTTTTCTCATGTATGGAAAGAAGTTGTAATCCGAAGTACCCAAATCTCGGGAACAGGAAACATGCGGAAAAGCGTGATAGCGTAAATCATCTGCTTGTGGTCAGCTTCATTTTGCAGAAGTGTGAGCTGGTGCAAATCGTGGTTAAAAAGAATCTTCTTTTCTCTTAAATGAGATTTTTTCTATTATTTCTTTCAATATATAATGCAGGGAAAATCATCATATAGACTTGTGATTGTTTTCCCGTTCTGCAAATTTTTAAAAAGACCTTAGCTATAAACTTTCCAGCTGAAGGAGTGTTTTTAGCGGGCATATTATCCGTTTGTAACCCATTGCTTATTTACGACTTTGTCTCAAACTGATAATGTAAATCCAAATTTCATCCTCTAATACAAAAAAATTTGCGTGCTTTGCTTCTGAAACGTAGTGAAGCAGTCGGGGTTTTTGTACACATAACAACCAAAACATCATTCATACACAATTTACAAATATATAATAGGGGAAGGTTGCAGAATTTCGACCACCTGGACGGCTTTTAATGTTGAGTGATAGATAATAATTTTAAATAAAATGAAGTAGGTAAATTTTTGTAGTTTAAGTATCTTCAAAAGAAAATAATTAAATTTTTATGAAATACAATTTAATGTAGGGTAGAAAAATCACCTATAAAATTATGTCATCGGCCCAATTAAGGACACTGCCTTCCCAAATTGGACCACTTATTTCCCAGTTTTGGCAACCAATTTCTTTACTAAATAAATAAAGCAAAATATTTACTAAATACTAAAGCAAAAATATTTTTTGATTCTCAAATTCCCATGAGCTCACAATGTATGACATTTTATTCGCTGTATCAGGTCATTTTTTCTGTTTTCCTCACTTATGTTACGAAACGACGTAAGCTTGGTTTTGACTCTTTTTGAACTAGCATTTGATGCCATTAATGTCCTTTCGTGATTTCTTTTATATTTGCTATGACTTATTCACTTCCAATTTATGAAAAATATCAGTGCTTATAAATACTTTTTGGCTTTTCCTCTAGTTCGAGACTATAGTAATATTGGTTTAAAAGGTATTAATTTAGACAACTGTTTGTTTTGTTCAAGAAGAGATAACTATTCCCCTTAACTTGCTTTTAAACTATTTTTAAAAATTATTACAGCAAATAGTAGCCAAACAAGTTTCCCATCCAAGGATAATATAAGATTTTTTTGTTTCTTTTGTTTTCTTTTAATTCAGCGTAAGGACAAACAATCTTTTGTTAAAATATTTAAATGAGAATCTCTAAATCTAAACGTTTGTTCTCAAACTGTGACCTCCACTTAATGCTTTCTTTTAAAAAGTGTTTCAAAAACTGTATTTACATAGCTTCAAAGTAATTTGCACTCTTTCAATAACACTGGGGAACAAAAAAAACAATTTTCGTTTGCAAAGGAAATTTAATAGTTTTTAGGGCATCTTGTGACTAATGATTTTAAAACTAATTTTATTTTTGCCAAATTGATTCCAGATTTTTAAATATTACATATTGTCAAAATTTCAGTCATGTCTGCGGTAGGGAGGGTCGTACCGCTATAAGAACAAGAAATAAAATTTTCATGTTGGTATACAGCGGAAAAATTTGCGAATTGATGAGAAATTAAATTAGTAAAAAAATAAATTAATGTCAGTTAGTCAGTTTTAGTTAGTAATCAACATCATTATCTTCACACTTCATTTTGTCGATTAAATGTACTAGATCCATGTATATGCATATCAAAGTTATTTAGGTCTAAAAACTATCAAATTTATTTATTTTCTTTCTTTAGGTTAAGACTTGCAAAATTTATCTCCAAAATTAAAATATTATTTGTCAGTTAAATAAAGTTAGTTAAATTATTAGTTATTTTGTTAGTAATTTTCATGCTTCCTGATTAGCATGTTTACCTAAATTTCTTTCGGTTAAACATCAATTAATGCTTTACTGGTTAATTTAGATTCTCTACCTACATAAGAATATTAGATTCTCTACCCCTTACGATGCCGATGAGGACGAGGAAAACTTTTCCAGATACAAAATTAATAATTAACTTTCCCCCATGATTATAGCTTACAGCATGTTAAGTCTACAACCAAATTATACGAAGCTTATAGAAAAGGTGACAATGTGCAAGCGAAGAGGTACATTACATTTTGTATTAAAAAATTTGAATATTGGAGGGAATATGGGTATCTGTAGTAAATTATTTTTGACTACGCATGTGCAAAACAAAGTATATTTTTTTATTTAAAAATTTCGAAGCCAGATTTATAAGGCAGTTTATATAAAACTCCCATTTGAATACGGTTAAGATTCAAAAAGATTTCAGCATTGCAACGAACCGAATTTTGATAACTCTCTAAATACAAGTTAAATAATGATGGTTTTTTCGAAAGCCGATATTTTTTAAACTTCGAGCAGCTATGTAGAATTGTATAAAGGTTAAAAATATGCTAAATACCCATTCGAAAACTCAAGCATAAAAGATATTAATCAGTGGAGAACCACCCTTTTTCCTGTGCAGTAAAATTCAGTTCCGATATTCTTCTGAGTCTTATTTGAATTTTTACATGCACTATCCTGTATATCTGGGTTTGAAATTATAAATGAAAAATTACCCTATAATTCACAATTGCGCAGTTAAAAAAGTTTTACTACAGATAATCATATTTCCATTAATATTAAAAATAATTACTTTAAACTCTTAAAATACTTCGCTCGTGCATTGTCAAGTATTATGTCAGTTTTGTATAAATTGCTGAAAACTTTTCAAAAAACATGATAAAATATTTGGAATTTTTAAAGAAAACTTTTATATCTTCCAAAATATACTTGCAATTTTAACCAAAATGCGTGTAAGCATTGCACTGAGCACACAAAACCATTTTTAAACGTTGCAAATCTCTATGAGCTTTCTTTGAAAAGGAGAAAGTGCAATAAATTTTATTCTTCAGCACTTTTCCGTTGGTACCTAAATGCGCATCTTAATGAATCTTCGCTGTGAAATGTGAATTCCGGCGATTGTGCATCCCATGATTCTCCAGAACTGATTGGGAATCATTGTATCCATATCAACTTCACTTTTTGCTAATATTGCTAATTATGCTTAACTTCTGAATACGAGTTTATATGTTCAAATAATGGGGATAACTGTTAATATAAGTTTCTTACTTTCAATTGGTTGGAAAATGCAAGAAACATTGACTGTGAATTTGTTATCAAAATTTATTTCGTATTTAGGTGCATTTTAAAACAATAATGGTATTTACATGAATTCGACTTATTATTATTCGACCTCTGAGAATTCGACTTATAATCTCTAACTAGATCAACATAAACAATTTCTTTATTTTCTTCAGTAATCGATTCTTAATTAGTTGATATTTCAACTAAAAGCTTTGCTAGTCTTTCTATTTCATATTTGTAATTCGAATAGCGATAAATTGTCTCGATTTATCTGTTCTATTTAGCAATCAAACACAGATACACGAGCGCGCGCATCGATTTTGATAGGCACGACCTTCTGTTTTCTGAGATAACAAATGAGGAAAAATTCTTGAAATACATATAGTCAGCAAGTAAATGACCTCTAATACAGCTACTGTGAATCTGGAAGTTTTTCGTTGAGGGGTTAATTATTTATAATAAATTCTTGCCTTCTCCGGGCCTTGTAGACCCGCTGCGCGTTCTCCCGGGTTAAAAGAACAAAATGTCATTTAATGTTTCGGCATTGTAAATATAAAAATTAATATTATCTGGCATTATTAAAGTTCGAAAAGATTTATCGGCTTGGTAATTCGAATCGGGTAACGTTCAAATGTGAAACAGTTATACCATAGCGAAAGCTACTATGGCATCGCTTAAAGAATCAATGAAATTTCCTCCAATTTGAGCTATGGAAACGGACCGCTTAGATATGTGATGTCCAGTATCAGTACAATCTTCTGACGAATACAAATGCTTGCTGATAATCATTGACTATTATTCTCCGTGTATTACCGCTCATTTTTTAAATACATCTATACTTTTGTCGGTTTACAAAATATTAAACCCAAAGGAAACGGAAAACGAGCAAAAAGAAAAAATTGCATGACATGACCTCGCATTAGACTTTACATATAATTTTTCGTATAATGAAATTCATTAATGAAAACAGGTATAAATTTGATCCTACAATTTATTGATCCACGAAAATGGAAGGTTCAAAAGGGAAATAATTAAAATTGTTAGGATTATACTAAATGAAACGATGCTGCCTCAATCATTAGGGGTTGAGTTAGTTAACACTGTTAATTATTTGTAAAACCGATTTTCCCCTTAATTTTGGGAAGGATCCTTTAAGCATTTTGAAATGTTACCGCAATAGTACAAGAATAGAACAAAATTTTAAAATTTCATATACAAAAGCGAAAATCATATTTTAAAATACTACAAATTGGTAAATCATTTAAATCAGATTTGATGAATGTTTGGAAAAACATCTTAAACTTACTGTTCTTACACCGAAGATCTTGAATAATAGGTACTTTGAAGAGATCGATTTTTTTCCTGACGTTCTAATCATAATTCCTCACTTTAACTAATAAAAAATTTTAATAATATTTTGAAGAAATCATTGTTTTTTCCCATGTCATATTTTCACAATTTAATAAATATTAAATAAAATTATCCATAATGTATACTATGCAAGAAAACATGGCGTCATTGAGGTTGCTTTTCGTTGGAAATGAGAGGATTCCAAGTCGTTAATTACTATTTCCCCAAACAGAGGCGCTGCTATAGCTTATCACACGCATGCATAAATCTTCTGTGTCTTTTCCTCCTTAGTTACATCAAGAATATTACGTAGCTCGAGTCGTCTTAAGGATGATACATCTTTGGAAAATATGAATGTATTGAGAAAAGTTTTGTAACACTGATGTTTTCATATCACATTCGAAACAAATAGTGAAAACACTAAATTTCATTTACCAGCCTAGAAATAAAACTCCAGACTTTATATGAAAGAAAGGGAAAGTTATGTATCCTAACGGTGTTTTATATCAGAATTTTAAAATTTTATATAGAATTTTTTTCAACATTAAAAGTGGTAATACTTATTTTTCTAATTTTTCAAATCTTAATTCCTACCTATGCAAAACATGATTTTTCATTTGGGCATGAACCGTATTTATTCCCGTTTGTAAAGCCATCTAAGTACATAATTGTCTACAAATATAAATACAGAATGTACAAACAATCCATAGATATTTCAAGAAATCATAAAATATAAGCCCATTTTAAAGTGGGGCACTTCATGCACAATGTTTGGTTTTTTTCTTGGCATAGAAAAAAATTTAGTAGAAAAGCTACCCTTCAAGCGTCACTATAAGGAGTAATAACCCATAAGAAATGCAAATTCAAGTGTGATTAATAAACCTGCAGTATACAACAATTCAATTTTCGATTACTTTAGTTGCATTCGAAGCAGTTAATCAGGGTACGGTTCTTGCCCGAGGCTGTGGTATTTTTCAACAAACACTCCCAGTCTATAATAGAGGCTCCCGCATTAGATTGTGCAAATGCTCCAGTTTTTGCAGGCCTAATACGACTTCTAGAAAAAATTTCTTCATCATCTTCTACATTGTAGAGCTTTCAAATTCATGTTATAATTACTGCTGATTAAGATCCTATGGTACTATTGGATTCATAAAGGCTGTTGAAAACCATCGGGAGCACGTTTGTAATTGTCAAAGATACATCAACGAAGACTAGGTGATAAAGCAGAAAGGTTTCTAGGTTTTGCAACACGTGCCAGAAGATTTAGAATTTCTAAGGCCTTAATGAGGCGCAATTTCAAATGCAAAAATATGAAATTTGATGAGGGAAAATTTATGTATATTACAGATGTCTCATCTAAATCTGAAGATGTATGTTGAAAACTCTTTAAGATTTATAAGATTGCCTCAAGATTTATATGAAGATGGCTCTAATTCAAATGTTTTTGAATTAGAAGTTGATAATTCCATAAATCTAGTAAACAGAGGATCTCGAAAGGAGTTACTTATAAAGGGGACCAGTACAAAAACGAAAGAAGTTCACTGTTCTTTCCTAGAGAAAGGAATTAGAATTCGTAACTAAAACGCCATAGAAAAATACTGTAGAAATATACATTGTTACAAAGCTATAAAGTCGTTTCCCTGCGATGCTAGACTTGGCGACAAACTTGTCGATAAATTTGGCGACCATGTTGGCGACTTGGCGGCAAAGTTGGCGACTTTGGCGACAAAGGGAATTTTCTAGAAGGATCTGAAATTTTCCACCTATTTCTACTGGTTTCATGAACTTTCTAGAGATTACGTCACTTCCTACAAAATGAAGTCACTTCCTGTTGAAAAGTATAAAGGCAAGCTCTCAATCCAAGAAGAGTTCAGTTGGATTTTGATCAACAAGCAAACTGGTGAGCTAATGAGAAACCTTTTAGCGCTGTATTCAGATTTAATGATAGTCTCTGTTGTGAATTCTTACTAGTGCTGTGTACTACTTGTGCTACATTTCTTTTCCTAGAATGTTTGTAAAATAAAGAGCTTTATTTTTTTTAAGTCCTGCTTATTGGATTTCATTCACGTACACCCACAAGACAATTTTGCTACAATATCTATTTTTCAATACACGTAATTTTTATTTTAAAACTATGTCGGACATAATAGAAAATGAAACCTCGAACACTTACTGGAGACATCAATCTAGAGTGGCAGTAGGAGGGAAAACAGACATTGTTAAAAGATAAAATTGCTCCGCACCGCTCATCGACCCTATTGAAAAAGGAGAAAGAAATAACCACACGACTTTTCGGGCGCTCATTTCGCCGTCATCTAGCAGTTGGTATGACGGTCCGTCCTGGCCGTTACGGCCGTCAGAGTGTTAAAGACATCTTATGAAATATTTCAGCAAGGCATGAAATTTTCACTCATTTTTGAAGTAATAAAACATATGATTATATGTTATAACAATAGCTTTAATAAATAAAATGAACAATGATTAATCCGATGAGAGTATTGAAGAATCAGGTCTTCTGGAAGATTTGTTGCTCTTTTGAAATGGCAAGTCCAAAAATCGAATTTCAGAAAGAAAAGCCGACGATTTTGATTTTTTGTATTTCGCGAATTTTGTAAGCAGATATCCTGAATTTTGGCTTCATTATATGAAATTCTTCGTATTTCGAAAGGATTTGTATTAAACACAATGTTGTCAAAAAATACAAGGATCGATCGATTCAATAAGACTATTCATAGATGAATATGAAGCAGTGTTAGTAGAAATATTATATACTGATAAAGAAATGCAGAAAGAAAGCGCAAGAAAAGAAGAAAAATGGGAGAAATCACTGCAATTTTATTTTGTCTCAGCAAGCAATTAATCTTAACACTCTCCTCTTAAGAATTATACATTTTTGTAAAATATGGAGATATTGCGAAAATTATTGTAACTTTGGTGTTTCATATCACATCCTAAAGAAAGAGTAATAACACTAATTTTCATTTCCCAGCCTAGAAATAATATTAAATATTCCAGGCTTTACATTAAAGAAAGGACATTATATAATTACATCAGCTTATTTAAGTAAAATTTTAAAATTTTATATAGAAATATTTTCAATAAAAGTGGTAATTGTTAATTTACAAATTTTCAAATCTGAATTCCTACCGTTGCAGAAGATGACTTCTCATTTTGACATGAACCTTATTTATTTCCATTTGTAACGATATATAAATACTTAACTTTTTCCAAATGGAATTACAGAGTGTACAAATAATCCTTAGACATTTCAAGAAATTATAAAATATAAGCCGATTTTAAATTGGGGCACATCATGCACATTGTTTGGTATTTTTCTTGGCATAGAAAAAAATAGAAGAAAGACTTCCCTTCAAGCGGCACTATAAGAAGAAACTACTCAGAAGAAGGCTCTGGTATTTTGATGTGGTATCTGGTATTCTAAAGTGGGGCACTTCATGCAAATTGTTTCGTTTTTTCTTGGCATATAAAACAATTTAGTAGAAAAACTTCCTTTCAAGCGACACTGTAAGGAGTAACTGCCCAGAAAAATGCAAATTACACTGGGATTAATAAACCTGCAGTACCCAACAATTCAATTCACGATTACTTTGGTTGCATACCAAGTAGTTTATGAGGGTCCGGTTCTTGCCCGAAGTTCTGGTATTTTTCACAAATCTCTATTAGTCTATAAAAGAGGCTGCCGCATTAGATTGTGCAAATGCTTCAGCTTTTGCAGGCAGAATACGGCTTCTGGAAAAAATTTCGTCATCATCTTCTACATTCTAGTGCTTTCGCATTGTCACAATGCTTTAGACGTAAAATCAACAAATTAAATAAATTACGCCTACCTCAGTTTCCACGGGCCGGAAGCGCTGTTGAGA
>BGPR01019946.1:0-28492 GCA_013235015.1 Araneus ventricosus
GAAAGAATTAAAACATTTTCCTGGTTTCTCCTATTTAATTCCGAATTAGATTTCTCTTTACTCCCCAACCACTGGGTTACAAACAACTTTTAACAATACATTCGCGAAAGATGTCTTTCCACATTTAAAATCCCGCTTTAATATGCAATATCTGTTTCGTGGAAAAAATGGAAGCCTTAACAATAATACGCGAATTTCTTAAAAATATATTTACTGTAATAATCCGCAGATACAGTTCGTCTTCAATATCTAACAATTTATACCAATTTTTTTCTCTTCTATGTATTTTTTAACAGTTTCCGTTTTTAATTGCATGTTAATTTTGGCAAAAACGGATTGAATTTCATTTTTTTACCTATCGGCAGAATATGAAATGTCCCTCGCGTTTTCTAAATGCTCTTTGTTCTTTCCGTTCTTCGTGGCCATTTGTTATTTTTGATGGTGACCTAACGCAAGTTTGCCCTAATTAGCATATTCGTACATTAATCTAATATGAGTCTGAGATTTCGTGCGCGATCGGATAATCTACCATTAATTTATGGTTAAAATTAGTAGTTGGATCTGAAGCTTTTGAACCTTAAAGACCATACCGTATGGTTCAAACCAGATCCTTTTTAATTAATTTGTACAATGTACATGTTTCAATAAATTGTTTCAAATGCACAGTATAAACACATTCATTCGGAAGTATCATTAGCTTTCTGAACTCTTTTTTTAAATCTCCAATCCTACGTTCAGTATCAAAATGAATTAATGTAACTAAAATATCTTTGCCAGCTGTAGTCTCCCAAAACATTAACAGATTCACTTGCTCTTATATCTAACACTATATAATATTTCAATTGCTTTTTTGGTATTTTCTAAAGAAAATATGCGAAGAAAAACTTACCTACTCCACGATTTGATTTATATCGGAAAAACGATCTTAGAGATTCCGGGATAAAGGATTTTTTAGAAGGAATCAAAAAATTCCTCTGAAATCGGGGAATTTTCATATTTGCTCTCCCATGATTCATTGGTAAACAAATCACCAAAATCTCCTTTGAAATAATCTTCCCATGAGCTTGGTTGTGAATTCTGCTCACTTTCTTGTAAACTTGAAGTTTTGTCCGGACGCCAGAGTAGTATTCAACTTGGAACTAAATCTTTAATTTGCCGTAAATTATATACAGTGTGCCCGCTAAAGTCTGTTGTCATCCCAATAATTTCTGAACGGCAAGAGCTATAGTCATAAAAGTGAGGTCTAGGTATAATAAAGTTGCCATGCGCTAAGCAAGAAAATCGCTTACAGCACCACCTGGAGGCAAAATTCGGAGTTCGCGTTCTTATCTCAAAAACGGTACGAAATACGGGGAAAAAGTCAATTACAAAGTTGTTCAGCATCATCGATTTATTACAAAAAACATCTTGCGCACAAAAATGATACAAATGAAAAGCACAAAACACATATTTGTTTGATCGCGTTGAACAAAACTGCACTTGCCGGAAATAAGGCTCATCTATTTGTCATGCTCAAAATGGTGTCCTTCAGCAACAATACACATCTGACACGGGGCTGCACATTGCACAACATGGCAGGTGACACGCTGGCATAAGCATCCGTAATACGGTTTCGAAGTTCCTGAAATGCTGGTGGAGGGGTTGAACACACTCGCTGTTTGATGCGTCCCCACAGAAAAAAGTCCAATGCGTTCAGGTCAGATGAACGTGACCATTCTACGCAACCAACATACCCGATGACTTGTTGCTGGAATGTATCCCGAATGTACTGTTGGACACTTGATACCTTGTACGGAGGGGCGCCGACGTGTTGGAACCTTACATTCCGGAGGTCACTCAACGGCAAATTCTCTAGAAAATCGGATATTACGTCCTTCCTTTTCTCTTTTCTTCCGCGTTATGTCGCGTTACAATTTTGGGAGTTGTGAACCAAATAAATATGCATTTAACGTCTTCTATTTTTAACATTACTGTACGGAAGGTGTCTTCTCTTACTAAATCGATGATGATGAACAACTTTGTAACTGACTTTTTCCCCAACCGTTTTTGAGATAAGATCGCTAACTCCGAACTTTGCCGCCAGGTGGCACTGTAAGCGCTTTTCTTGCGTAGAGCATGACAATTTTACTATACCTAGACCCCACTTTTATGACTATAGCTCTTGCCGTTCAGAAATTATTGGGGCGACAACGGATTTTAGCGGGCACACTGTATTTCAACAACCCAGCATAATAAATGGCACAGATTAGCTTTCGCTACAATGAAGTCCTACCCCTAAAAAGTCCGAAATCAATTAAAAATATAATTTAGTAAACGAACATAACGGCAAGGAAGCGGGTAACAAAAAAAGGCGAGCGGAGGAAGGGGTCCCAAAGGAGACTAAAATTGGCTATCGCTTCTATTTTCATAAAAGGACACTGCCCCTTTGCAACAAGTAGATGTTGTGATCCTAAAAATTACATGGGGAGAAGCAGGAACACCTCAACATTGCCGGAATGTTTGTTTCCGTGATGATAGCGAGCTTCACATCCGGTTTAGTATTTTATTTTGTCTTATCTTGTTTTGGCTTGATCATCAGCTCAGAAATGAACAGTGCGAATGAACTAGTAATTCTGTAAACAATAGACCTCGCACCCTCCCCCCCCCAAAAAAAAATAATAATTCAAGATCTGTTATTCGTCGCCATCTTCAAAAGTTTATCCAATGTTGTTATTCATTTTGAAGACAATGTTGTCTCCAGGGGCACCAGACATCATAATCAGTCTCTCGAAGAGGTACCTTCTTTTACCCCATATATAGGGGAGAGTGGGGTAAAACCAGGTAGCTAAGGTTCGAAGGTTTGTTAGAGCTAAAATATTCGATATAGAGCTCTCAAATTTTATTAAAATATTCATTGTATATCAGAGTACAATATATCTTTCCAGAGAAGCCACAGTTTCATTACTTATTTTATTAATGATTTTTTTATAAAAAAAAGTCAAACCACCCGGTTTTACCCCACTAGTGTGATAAATCCGGGTACACATGTTAATGTTATGAGAAATTAGGAAAACTCGATTTTCATTCGAAAAGTTGCAATCATTTTTATTTTATATGGCAATTTAAGAATGCCAGATACAATATTCACATGTAAAGTAGTTGTCTTCTTCCTCCGCGCCACTGCAACTTTTGTTGGCTCAACTAAGACAGTTTTTGCATTGGATTAACCCTTCTTCTTTATTTAAATTAGAAAATACATCATTAAAATATAAACAATCAATGTCTTATGTGTTTTTATCATCCTAATCGGAGGAATCATCAATACTGACTGTCCCGGTCTTACGCCACTTAGAGTACCAGTTTTACCCCGAGTGCAGAGGTTATAAAATCTAAACTGAACCCGCAATTATTGGAGTAAATCCTCATTGTTTGATAGGGTATAAATTCTTAGTAAACGTATAATAAGCTGGACTGAATATAATTTTTAGAACTGTAATGATTTTTAAGTAAAAATAATTTAAAATCAAAAGAACATTAGAGAGTAGACGTCTTAAAAGAGATAAACCTTTACAGATGCAGTGAATTCAACAGTTACAACTCGCCACAATGACTGTTTCTTTTTCTTGACTAGTAGAGTGTAATTCAGTATCTGTCTGTTAGAAATTTATTTTAAAATTTATTACACCGATTTTTAGCATTCATTCGCTATTGAAATTAAGTAGTCTGTTTAATTGAGGAGATGGCTTTCAAAATATAATCTTTAATTAGGAAAATAAATGAATTTACATTCCAAAAATATTTAATTCTTAAGATTTACTTCCATGCTTTTAATTCAGATTTATTGAAAGTATCTCGCATTTTGTCTTCGGATATAATTTTATGAATTTGTAAACTCGATTTAGAAACGACGACGAAGTAGTAAGAAACTCCAAATGATAAAATAAATAACACGACGATGTTTCTATGTTGGCATTTTTTCTGTAAATTGCGTGATGTAAAACTCATTATGCTCAGAATGCAATGGTTGATGCAATACAGTCTAAAACATGATCATGTTACAATGTTTCGGCCTAGAGATTAGAATTTCTTTTTATAAATTCATTACAGCATCAGATAAAAAAATGTAGTAAGGTAAAAACACACACAAAAATTCCGAATCCTAAATTTAGAGCTCATAAAAATAGACACGAGTTTTAACATATGAGCATTTTTGCACTTCGGAAATTTTCAAGTTCAGTAAAATAGGAGATTGTAAACGAATACGTCTATCTTACGACGAGCGCGTGAGCAGTGGTGCAGCGACCGTGGGGGATATACTTAACAGTGACGGACTGGCCAGGTTGCTAGTTTGCCTGATGGCAAATGGGCCCCCTTACACAGAAGTCAATATGGGCCCCCAGGATGTATATGTATAAAAGAGAGAAAGAGAAGAACTCCTTTTTTCCCAGCGAATTTCTTGCACCTTTTCTCAAATAGCAAATAGTTTTATGTTAAACCACACAAACTTTTCTGTGCAAGGCCAGAACGCAATAACCACAAGATTTTTATTCTTCTTGGAGGCTGCCGGCAAGAAGGAGGGGATAACCTCCATGTGCTGGAAGGATATGATCCTTGGAGGTGTCTAAACAGAGCGCTTTTTGTTGTTCTTTGTGCATTTTGCTGTCTTAAAACTGAGTGCCAGCCGAACTCGCCTATCTTCCTAAAGTAAAAGAGAAAAATGTCTCTGAGGTGCCGACTTCCACCCTCCATAGTATGTTTGCACCAAATTTAGTAATTCTAGGCTCAACAGACAAATGTATAAAATGTCAAAAGACCGACAAACATCTACATATACATTCGCTTTCATTATTTGTAGACATTTGCATGCAAAAGCATGGATTGTAATCAAAACATAGAAATAACACTATGTTATATATCACGACATACCATAATATTATTTCTTCAAATTTTTATTGCATAAAAAAATTATACGCAGCAATTCTACACCAAACTGATAATCTCTTTGTTTTCACCTATCTTATTTGTAATTGATATAATATAAAAATTTTATTTCGATATATGTGAAGATGAATGTTTGTCTTTTACACAAATCTGCAATTTTTACTCTATCTTGATAATATTTGACACAGGTGCTTTTTAAAATAAGAGGAAAATCTCTGTCAAATTTTCAAAGTCAAAAGTTAATTCAAATTTCAATTAATTAAAAAATCCAGAAAGATTGACGTTTCTTCATGATATCTTCAAAAATATAATTTCACAAGAATAATTTTTACATCATTTTAAAAATTCAAAAAATTATCTTTTTAATGATATCAATCTAAAGACATATTACTTGTAAAATTACTCCAATTTCAAAATCATCCAAAAAAATTTTCTTTCTTATCTATTATAATGGGATGGATGCCCTACTAATGGAGTACATTTTTCTTTCACACATTGTCGCTAAAGTCGCATGCGAAAAATTTAAGCTAGGGAATTTAAAATCAGATAACTTTAATCATATTTTCGTTAATTTAACGCGAAAGTTATATTAACCCTGTGGAGGAGAAATTTATTCTTTTAAATTAAATTATGTCATATACAATACCCATGGGTTCATTCTTGGTTATAATATTGATTCCCTGGTGTGCATCTTTAAAAATAATATATTGTTACCAATTTATTGCTTTAGTTTGAACTCATTTAATTCTGCATGGAAGAGCAAGTTATTAACATTTAATTTTGGTGTTGGCTGGACCTTGAAGAAAGGATTCAAAATAAAAATTTTCACTGAGAGATTGTTTTGAGTAGTAAGCATTAAAAAGAACAAAAATGAAATACACAAATTTGTAGAATGCAGATGTGAAAAATAAAATTTCTGAATTCCAAAGCTTGTATGTCTCACCTTGGTCAAAATACATGCTTGAAAGCTAAGGTATTACAGGCCATTTTGTTCAGATCACTACCAAATGTGATTAAATATTAGAAATTACGATCTGTTATTTTTTTATCAAAGTAAATTGTAAACAATGCATTTGCCTAAAATTTAGTGAATTTTGGAAATATTCTTCACCTGCCAAACGTGTGAGGGATTATGTGCTCAAGGTAATAATAAAAGTTTAATTACTAACAAATATTTAATTCATATTTATTTAGAGTTAATTTAGCTAACAGTTTTAATTATATTCAAGGTGGTTTCTATGTAATTCCGACCATTATGCTTGTATTTAATCTTTTACTGACAAATTTCGTTTTCCTGTTACGGTTTGTATCCTAATATACCTGCATGGACTGAAAATATTAAATTAAATTTAGAAGATCATTGTCTGTAAGGAGTTTGAAATCCATTTTTGCGTGAGGAATAATGTAATGATATTAGTGAAATTTCAAAGCTAAAGATCATGACCATATTAAGAAATTCATTGTCCAAGGAGAACTTGGAAATCTATATTTTACTCTCTATTCAAATGAAATTGTTAGATTATTTGGATTCAGAGTAATTATTAATAGATTTGCACAGTCATCTAGTAAACTCAACAGTTTTCTGACTTTCCCTTAATGAAGTGGACCACATGTCATACACTTCTGCACTTTTCAGTTGTTAATCTTTGACAGTCAGAAATATTTTTTTAAAGATTGAAATTGGTAAATAATTTGCAAGTTATTTTCAGTTTGGTTAAAAAAATTCTCAAAATTACAATATAGTTGCAAAATTACAGTATTCTATACGACAACCAAAATTATTTAATATTCAATCATAAAAACTGTATTTATATTTGGTATCTCTTACTACCAATAATATGTATAATACACATATATTGTAACTAGTAATAAATATAACAGCTATTTAGATTTGGAAGAGATTATATTAAATTATTATTATTAAATAATAATATAATTTATTATATTATTTATTTCATTCATTATATTTTTAAAAAATAAAATTAAAAAATTATAATGTAAGATAGCATTGTAGATGTGATAGGGCCCCTATTGACTCATGGCAATCACTATTTTCAGACCCAGTCCGTCACTGATAGTAAATGTGACCATATGTCCAATTTTAAACAGGACAGTCCCGTTTGCAAGATGTCCTATCCCGTTGTTCCCAAGCACAACTCCAGGACGCAGAAATGTCCTGTTTTCAGAAATAGAGCAATTTCAAACAAAAAGGCACCAAAATTCAAGAAGTCTGTTGATAGTGCCTAGCAGCACTGCTATCTCGCACATATTTCTAAATTTATAACACCGAAAGGAGAGACAGAATGAAACACTGGGAATGTTTTAACTGAAAATCATTGAGCGGAATTGTTCAAACTCATTCAAGATAACAATTTGAATCATACTAAATTTCGTATAATTATTGAAAATACGCTGTGTCTGTCCTGCACTAATGCACCCGTAGAAAGGGTCTTTTCTCTAATGAATAATTTGTGGAAATACGAAAAAACAAAGTTGCAAATCAAAATTCTTAAAGCAACGTTGATTACCAAAGTAAATTTTAGTTAATCCTGCCAAGAATTTCATTCTTATTTGAAATCAATGCCAAATATACTAAATAAAAAATTTGTTCTTCAGAAAAATACATGATCAAATAAATTATTTCCATGCTTATTATATTCATTCCTGCTTTTTTCATTAATAAATAAAAACTGAAAAAAATGTGAGTTTTCTTGAATACTCATGCTATTACCTAAAATTTAGTAGATGCCCCATTTTGGGGAGAAAAATAAATGGTCACGTTAGGTATGAATGCCCTGGACGCTATTCTAAAGAGGGGGGCATTGAGACAAAATCCATTTATTCCTCTTTTTAAAGTCAAATATGACGAGGGGGCGAAAAAATATTTCAATGCCTCCTGTGACAATTACCCTTGCTAAACCGCTGATAACGACAGGGGACGAAATGATCATATGTCCCGGGCGCTATTTACCCTCCCTACACCACTTCGTGTGAGCTGGGTTTCGAATACAGAGTTAGACAATATTCTGAAGGGAAAAAAAATGGTCAATGGATATATTATAATTTCTACAATAATTAAATCAAAAATGAAATAAATTATATGTGTAGTTTTAACAGCATAAATATTTTTAAATTCAATTTATTCAGCATCGATAAAACTGTGGCAACTTTTCCCTGTATACCAAAATTTTGCAGTAATAATCAATTTTATTGTCCAAGTCTTTACTCTCTTTGCTTTTAGAATCTCTCTCTGGATCACACCATTCTTTTAGGATACCACATATATCATGTTAGTGATCACAATAATAATTTTCAGTGCATTAATCAAAACATACAAATAGATATTTGTACTTTCTGACAAAAATTTTGCAGTGTGAAAAATTAGGTTGAGGAATATCAACATGGAGCACCAACTATATCAGAGTTTAGTTTAGTGTGTGATATACAGTTTTACGTAACATAAAACTATTGATAATTGTTTGAATTCCAACCTCGTAATAGGTTCCAGAACTTTTGCAATGATCGATTATTACAACTATACAATAAAGTAAATAAAAATATAATTGTTTGGAAATTTTACAAATTTTCAGCATATGTACAAATTTAAAATCCAGTGTGTTATTTTCACTGGCCTATACCTATTTTAATTCTGAACTTTATCATGTAGAAACACAAAGCTATAGATTTGATGAATGAAATTAAGAAACTCAGAAAAATAATTGAAAGCACATAGTATTGTTTATATTAACGTGTTTTTGTTGAAAATATATGTATTCAGGGTATGTTCATGCATAGGTACTGTGGAACTGCACCTGCTCTCCCAACTTTTTTCAGTGTATATATATATTATAACTTTATTTAATTTTTCACTCTCTATATATAAAACGCTAATGTATGTGGCACAGATAAGAGGTTACTTTTTCTTTTGTCGATGGCAACGATCAGTTTGTTTACAAAACAAAACCGGTAGCCTCCTCCAGCTTAGGCAAAATTTCATAGTTGTAACCTGTTACTATATTCGTTCTGGTGTAAAATAACTTTTTCTCGAAAAAAAAAAAAATGATTTTAAGATGAAGAATTCACAATATTTTGAAACTTGGGATGAAATGATTCAAAAGATCAGCTAGAAATGAAGCAGATGGGCTTAGGTGATCCAAACAATGTTTAGATGAACGTCAAAATAGTTTAAGTCAGTATGTCCTGTCGTGTCAATTCACAAATTGAGGTCTCAATTTTCTTGTTTTTAGTTAGAAAAATAAGTAACACAGAAAAATAACTCTTCATATCAGCAGTGTGAAATTTTATTTTTTTAGTTTCCTTCCTCAAGAACTTACTGTAGATTAAATCATATAAAAAAATTTGAGCAGCACTTGTGTAAAAACAGGAGGAAAAAAGGCCAAAATAGCAGTTAAAGTGGTTATATCCACATCAGTCTGCGTGTATACAAAAACGGAGCTGACATAAAATTATTTTCCATCATCAGATTTCATCCATCTTGGGGCTTATCATCAGCTATCAGATGGAGATCTCTCCCGACTCCTTGTCGGGTGGCATGCATCATCTCGGATGAATGGTCATTGTAAGTAGACACTGCAAGCTCACGGGTCTCGTCCCAGTCATATAGGCACCTGAAATGTTAATAATAATGAGTCATCTACAATAAAAGTTAGATCAACTGTCACACACACAATTTCTGTTATCCTTCATCGTCTAAAACAGAGGTTCCCAACCTGTGGTACGCATACCCAATGGGGGTACGCTAAGGAATGGTTGGGGGTACGAGAAATCAAAGTTTGTAACGGCGGAAATGACAAAACATAAGGAATTAAAAGTTACAGAATTTTCTTTTCCCAAGTGAATACTTACTGTTTAATAACTATACCACTTGAAAAGTTGATTATCTCAGAATGTAATTTTTAGCCATCCTTATATGTTAATGCAAAATTATTGCATTACTGATTACATTTATTTTGGCCTTGAACTAATACTATTGCAAAAATGCAATAAAAGACAAATAAAAAAATACTTTCAGCGAATGTTATTAATTCGAGTCATTTGATGCTTAAAACTGACGCCTAAGCCGGCCGTAATCAGCCATGCAACTTCTATACTAGTGGGGCGGATTTCAGCCGGTTGCTGTTCCGAAAGGGGGTGTTGGATGCAAAAACTGTGCCATGGCAGGGGGAGTCTGTAGCATGCGCAGTCTTCTGGCAGCTTCCTTTAAGAGCCCGGATTGTGAGCGTTGTTCCAGTTGTGTAGTAACGCAGCTATGCAGCAATAGTGACTGTCGTTCTTGTTTTTTATTGGTTTTATAATGTTTTAGCTATTTTAATAAAGTATCGTTTTACATTGAGAGACATTATCCAACAGATCTAAGAGAGAATCAGGTAGATTCAGAAAACCTGCTTAGTCTTTTACATGTGTTGGCATATTAGATGCAACAGGGAGGAAAGGAAGTTGGGCGAGTGGTCATTAAAGGGACCCTTAGGGGAGAGATGAAAGGCCCGACATTCATATCTCCCACCACTGGTAGCGAGGAGAAAAGAGGGAACAGGGCGGACGAATCCATTCCACAGATCAATTACTTAGCAAACCTCTGTATACAACTGTGCTCAGATTTTGAGAACTCTTAGTAGACAGAGGATTAAGTTAACATAAGCCCTTAACATTACTGATAAAAACTTCTTTGCATAGATGGATGGTTGGTGTGTGTGTGGAGGGAAGGATATGACAGTAGGGGGTACGCGAAAATATAAAGATTATTTAAGGGGTACGTGAGGGAAAATGGGTTGGGAACCCCTGGTCTAAAAAATATAAGATATGGAACATGCCCGTGCAGAAAGACACAGAAGAAGAGGACAGACTTTTTCAAAGTAACACAGGTTTATAGTATTAAAATACATTCCTGTACTTTACTACTCTTATGTTGAAATTTATATTGATTGTTTCATAAAATCATAAACAATATGTTCGCATTCTTCACTTTTAGATTATTTTATTTTCATCCCTAGCCTGTAGAGAAGTCATGTTATTGTACATATGCATTAAGAGATTTCTGTTATCCGTCACAGCCCTGGTCCAGACAGTGATGGTTAATCACTGGTGGTTTTACTGTACATATTTTGAAAAATGAATTTAATAAAAACATATTTCTATAAATGCATTAAAAAGTACAATTTTTTACTTTTTAGTCTTTAATTTATAATTCATTATCTATAAATATTATGGAATCTTCAAATAAATTTTTTTTCTCAAATTCACTATCGGGTGGGGGTTCACTAGAATGGAATCAAACTTTCATTAAATTAATCTATGAAGCTGCTAAAATATTAAAATAGTGTATTGTCACCAAGAACACACAAGCATACAAAATTTCAAAACTCTAGCACAGTTTCTAGTGAGTGAAAAATTGATTACAAAATTCCATCTTTAGAAACATAAATCAAAGCAAGTTAAAACAAAAGTGTACAAGCTCATTTTTTGTGATTTTCCTACCTCAAAAGTTGGACATCTGAATACCACAAATACTCTAATAAGACTCTTTAACCTGTTAACACTCATATTAATTTAAAGCATAGGTTTCAATAAATTTTATTAAATTATGTTCAAAACATCGATATATTTAGATTAAGATAGCAGTGAAGTAAAATTGAATTATGAAATTTTTTTTTCGGTTTTTCTTTTCTCCCCCCCCCCTTCTTTTCTAAAAAATATAAAAAAATCGGTAGAAAATCACTTAAAAAACTTTTTTATACATATATATTAAGTTTTTAAAATACATGAAACAAAAAAAAAATAAAGATTACTTCCTATGTCCCTGTATAACCTCAAAATTAAAACAAGAAAAAGCAAAATATTTCAAAATGACAGCATCTTAATTTCAAAATCTAGCTGATAAGTAGTATATGCCTGTTCAGAACTGTTAAGAAGTTTGGGAATCAGTAACGGCTCGTGCATGGGGATTGCAGAACTACAGCACCCTCAACTTTACCCTCTGTGTAAATCTAATCAATTCATTTTACTCTGCATGCAATATTTAAATCCATCAACAATCTAATGCACTTCTACATTAAACGATTTTGATCTTCAAATGAAATGCGAAAAAAACTGATGCAGAAAACCAAATATCCGAAGGAGCACAAAGGAAAAAGTAACAGCTAAAATAAGAACTGTGAATCTTTACAACATCGAATTCTGCATGCACAGTTACACACCATAGGTTTTCCCCTACCATCCTTTTATTGTTTTTTTGCTTCACTTCCAATTCATGAGGAATAATAGTGGTGATAATTGATTCATAAATAGCAGTTTCTTAGCTATTCCTGTAATTCAAGATAGCACATCATTCATTTAAACAGTCCAATTTTGATAAAAGATTGTGGCCCAATCTAGACAACTTTTGGATAACAACAAAATCCCCTAACCTTATCTTTAAATTTTTTTTAATAAAATTATTAAATGTAAATTCTAGCCAAAAAATTTCCTATCTGAGGATATAACATATTTTCTTACTTAAATTAAAACAGCATAAGGGTGTTTTGTCTTTTATTAAAATAATTAAATAATGATATCTAAACACTTGTTCTTTAACTGTAACCATGTACCACTTCCTCTCAAAAATTATTTCATATACCACATTTACATCATTACAACACAACTCCCTTTTTTATGGTCCAAATATTTAATAGAATTGAAGTTATGATACTGGTCTAAATTCAGCGACCTTCTTGTGTATCACATTTCTTTCTTTTTTTTTTTTTTAATGAATGCACAAAACAAAAACATTGGTATGCGATAGGATCTAAATAAGAGTATTTTTAGGTCCTATTTATAGACTCAGAAGCTCATTAATATAAAATTAGTGTCAAAATTAAAAAAAAAAATCAATGTTAACACTTTGGAAGTGGAAAATATAAAAATATGTCTTTCTCCAATTACCCAACATCAAAATTTTAATTCTAGAATTTGGCTTGCGTACTAGTTTAGATAAATTGGATATGTTAATAGATGTCTGTAGAATACATACACTTTTTCTTTTATGGTATATACATTGTCTAGAGTAAGCAGAATACTGTTTGTCTTTTATATGAGCTTGCATCTAAATTATATCCTGCACACTATGTGTTAACCTGAAGAATCTGGTTGATATGATCTAGCTGATCTACTTATTATCAACTTAAGATGGTACCAACTATAGCAGAAAAAGAAACACGTCTGCAGCACATTTTTCCTCACAAGCATTTTGTTAAATTTTAAAATTTTTCACATTATTCTGTTTCATCATCACATCTTTCATTCTTTCTAGGAAATAACTCTTCTTGAGCATTTCTTAATACAAATAAATCTTGTGCAATTAATTTAAGACACAAAGATAAAATAATGAACTATTACCTATAAATTGGCCGAACAAACTTCATACGACCTTGTTCAGTAATGAATTTTACTGCTTCAGGAATAATATCTTTCCAGTGAGCACGTAAGCACAGCCTTATCCACCTGAAAAAAAATTAATACTAATTTTAAGTATTTATATAGACATGTATGCAGTGGTAGCTCAGAAACAAGCAGTGCTGTAAAAATTTGTGTTGGCACTGGGCAGTGGTGTAGTCGCAAAATAAGCAATGCCAAAATGCAATAATCCTAGGTGAGAAAAATCGTCCTGTTTTTAAGGAGGTTTTTACAATTTTTTCTTGTTTTTTTCTCAATAAAACAAGCAGTGCTGGAACAGTGTTCCGAAAGCTGTAAATATAAGATGTCTTGAAAGTCTGCAATGTTAATTTTTTCTTACCTCTAAATGCTAATAAGATTGATCCCTCCTCATAAAAACAAAAGAAAACGAATATTTAATAAAATAGACACATTTCTGTTGAGGCAACATGAAGCGAAACAGAAACCCAGAAACAAAGCACAAGAGAAATCAAAGAAAAACAAAACGGGGAAGCAAAGATAAACTTCCGCTGGAAGCGAGGGGAAAAAAAAAAAGAGAGCATCTTTCTCTTTCAGTTGGCCTCGTTCAGTAATGAATCGTCAGAGCTGGGTGGAATGCAGCCCAAGCCACCTACCGCTAAATTCAAAGGGAGAAAGGGTTGCTTTTTTTCCTCCTGATTCATTGCTCAGCTGTGCACAGTGGACAAATTTTGGTGATTTAGATTAAAGAACACACAAATATACAGGTGTTGAGGTGCTAAAAGCTAGATATAAATTGGATATGATATATCACAGCTTGTTTTAATTTGTTGCTTAAAGCAATCAAACTATTTAATGCAGTGTAAAAAATTTTAATTTTGAACTTTAAATTTTGTAAACAGCATAAAAATCAATAAAGTAGTATACAAAGTTGTGGCATACAAATCAATAAAATTTTTGATACATAAAAAACTTACCTGAATTTAATTTCAGCATTATTTCGCTCTCCTAATTTGTAAGCATCTTTTAATTTCTCTACTTTCTTAATACCTAAAGGCTCCTACAAACAATTAACAGAATTAGTTAGAAAACATATGGATTTATTAAACATAAAAAACTGAGTAACATAACTTTAATTAAAAAAATTCTAAACTTTAATTTTGAGCTATTCTAAATATAAAACAATGTAAGAATAAATCAGAATACAAATACAAGAATCTCAGCTTGCTACAACAAACAATCTTATACATCGCTTAGGTTATTCTGCGTGTATTCAGAGTGGCAATCATTTCTGCTGTTTAATTTTCTCCAACTTTCTTATAAACAGGTCACAGATTTACTCAAGAAAGATGCAATACAAAATCACATACATATTGGCAGAGTGCTTAAGAATGAAATAATCTGTTTCTTTCTATTGGGGTCTTCCCTATTCATTCTGTTTACAAACACACAAATCAAAATTGAACACTAATTCCACTAACAGAAAAAAAATTATAAACACAAAATGAAAAACTTCTAAAAGAAAATATTAGCTAATAGCATGCACTTTTAAATCAAAAGGAGTATTGTATTAAAATTTTTTAAATATTCATTGACAGCACAATTGCATTGACTTTTAGCCTACTAACCATAGTAAAAATTCAACTGCACATTAGTAGAATGCTTAATCTATTTGTATCATACAGAGAAAAGTGGAAAATTGATCCTTATCCCCTTTTTTTCTTTACTGCATAAAAAGAAAATATTTTAAAAATACATTTTAAATAAAAGATGGCTCGAATGAACTTTGTAAATTTTTGTGGCAATCGGTTTCAAATACATCAAAACATACAAGAAAAAAATGCAACTAATATATCAAATAACAAATTTCAATTAATTTAATGTGTTTAGTATTATTTTAAAATTCAGAATTAACATAGGGAGAATTTTAAAGATACACAAAATAAAAAATGTTGAAAGAAAATATTAACAATAAAGTCTCTTGATACTCTGAAGATACCATAATTTAACAAAAACATCTATATTCATTATGATTTCAACACTCGGAGAAAAAAGAGCATGCACAAAGTTAAAAAAAAAAGATCATGCACACACACACATAAAAAAAAATTAAAAATGAAAAAATAAATTATTCTGGTACAACTCCTATTTGATATTAAACCATCTTAGTAGCAAACATCACCTGTGCATTGTAAACATCTGAATGCTATTATATTATAGATTTTTATCTCAAAATGTATTATCTAATTTAATTAATAAAAGGGAATATGTACTTATACCATGAAAAACAAACATCTTTAAATCTATAAATTGAAATTTACTTATGAAAAAAGGCTAAAAAACTGTCATATCTCATAAAATTAGAAACCCAGTGTTAAAATAAATTTCCCTGATTTTTGCAGATCTCCCGGAATTCCCCGACTATTTCTGGTTTCCTGGTCGGCTGGCCACCCTGTGTACAGAAAATATCCTACTCTATATAAAAAGTACAAATATATTCTACTTTCATAAAATATGCTATTAAAGTATTAAACTTTTGGTAATAGTATAATAAAACGGAAAATGTTCAGGTATAGATCAGAGTATTTAATGCTAGTGATAATTCATGTATTTCAATAAAGTACTAAAATATTTAATTAATATAAAGCCTCAACAAAAAACCATCAGCAAAATAGAAATTCAAGATTTAATTAATACATGAAATAAACTGTTATTTATTTTTTGCAAAACAACAAGTTTACTAATTCCACACTGATTTCCTCTTACATGCAATTTGAATGAGATAACATAAACAATTTTCACATCTCTTTGAAATTTCATTAGTGCAAAAAAAAAAAAAAAAAAAATCATCAGCAATAATTCTGCATCTATAAATTATATGAGAGGAAAGATTTATTATAATTTCAATAAAATTCAAGCATTACCTCTTGATCTAAGAAGCCTAAAAACTCACTAATCTGTGGAGATGAGAAATCTTCAATATCTTTTAGAGTAAACTGGCCCAGGTCATTCTCATCTGCTTCTATCCAAGCTTTACGCAAATCTGTACATTTCTTAGCTAAGCTGTAATCATACCTAAATAACAGAAAAATTCCAAAGATGAAGAATGTACAGTAAAAAAAAAAAAATCAGAAATTAATAAAAAAAGATGTTTGGATTATCCGGAATTCTTCTGAAAGGCTTCAATGAATTTCGGCAGTTGGGCAAAAGGCCGCACGAGCAGACGCTTAAGGGCTATTGTTCTGCAATCATTATTTTTTTAAATAGACATATTGTATTATGAAAGTAAAAAAAAAAAAAAAAAAAAAATCTAAACTGTACTTTAGCAAATGAAAATAGCAGGTACTTGGTAATAATTGTTTTATTTATGAAACAAGTAAATATATGTAATTGTAAATAAATGCTAAGGCTGCATAAGAAACTTAGGAAGGATGCAGGTTCCCCATCCCTGTGATCAGGGGTCGATCCAGGTTTCTTTTTAGGGGCCCATTTTTGTGAAAAATTTTTTATCATGTAAAACGTCCAATTTTAGCAGTCATATTTCTATATTTTACATTTAATATCAAAAGTATTTCATTTGACCACATATATGCAGTAATTTGATATAATTCTGAAAAAAAAAAAAAAAAAAAACCCTCATATATACACTTTGTCAGATTGAAAATAAGGGTCCGTTTTTGTGAATTTGAGTTTTGTGAAGGGGCCATTTCTATGAATTTGAATTTTGTGAAGGGGTTGTTTCTATGAAGTGGAATTTTGTTACATTGAAAATTATAAGTGGCCACTTCACTAGTAGCTGAGGAATATAGAAATAACCCCATAAAATGAAACAGTTTCCCTTTGAAATACAAAGTTTCAAGACACTGAATATCAATTATGTTTGAAAAAATTAGGATCATACTCCAGATTGTTTATCTTGATGTAATGATACATCTTGTAGCTTTCTCTGGAACGTCAACTTGATTTGTTACTGACTATAGTATATGATTAGATATTCTAGGAATAATTGCAAATTTCCACTAAAGAAACAATCATGATCTGTTAACAAACTAAAGAATTATATATATAAAAAAAAAATGTTTATAGGGATCTTTTTTTAAAGCAAATTAAGTACTATGCAGAACAATTAAATTCATTAAAGTAAGAATATTAAATAGGCCGTATTCACGATTAAACCATCACTGCAGAATAAATGAAGTGATGCATACATATACAGCAAAAAAGCAAGCACTATGTCACTGTGCAAATGGTATTTAATTATAAATGGAAATGAGATTACTCAGGTTTAACAGGTGGCAGACCAGGTGCATACAACCAAGCATCCCAATCAACTTTATTCAGAATATCTTCCTGTAAGAGAAATTTGAAAAGATAGAGCAAAACACCACAAATAAATTATTTTCTTTACTTTTAAGTAAAATAAATTATACTATGCAAGCTTTTCAAACTCATGTAAAAATAATGAAGTGATAGATAGATCATCAAGCAAGTTGTCAAGGGAATTATGGTAAATAATAAGATCCATTGTGATGTCCAAACTATATCATGCACATAATATACCACTGACATAATTTATTACTTTCTATTAAAAGATGGAAATTAATTTTAAATATATGATTAATATAATTTAAAATTTCTCGGGAACTATTGATCCTAGCGGGATAAATTTTATATCAATGGATAGCAAATTTTATTTCGCTATTTTAGAGCTATTAAATTTGAAATTAGAATGACAATTACTCTTTTAAATTTAAAATTACTGAAATTTAGGTTCTCTAACAATGAAATAATGCTGTTTAACATCTCACAGTGCTATGGCGCGAGTTTTATTGTTGGTGACGTCAGAGCATTACCGAGAGATCTGGGCTATTGTATTAGTAATAATTTTAATAAATATAATAATTAGTAGGATGGATGAGTCAGTTGATTACTACTACAAGTTTTCTTAAATCGTAGAATTCAGCTGGACAAAACCATCCTCATTTCCTTTCCTGCACTAACTTTACTTGATACTACCAAACCTCAGCTTTGCACACATAAGAAAAAGCAAATGGAGTACAAATTATCTGAGCTTTAGCTTCTTATACAATATCCCAGGATGCCCCTTTGAAGAAATTGAGACTCTCCACGGTGGCGAGATGCACTTTTGGAACTATTCCCTAGGGCATGGCAATGCATGCACAGTAAATTCTCGATTATCCTGCATTCAAGTATCCGGAAAAATTAGAAAATGAGTTTCTCTAAAAATGTTACATCTGCATGCAGTTCCATTCACGTGGACAATTTATTTCTAGAATGCAACATCCGCTCCGCATGGAGGGGCGTTGCAATATACAGTACAGTGACATACACAGACTTGTTTTATGGTGGTGGGGAGGTTTCAAAAGAAAAAAAAAAGGGTTCTCACCTTTCGCCAAAAAACGAGACCTAAAAATGAAATCGACAACAAAAAAGAAGGTAAAGGGAGAGAAGTGATAAAAAAGGGCTACAATCTACCCCTCTCTCTCACACACACACCTTTTCTGTCACACTGAACTAGCCAAACTTTTCAGGTATCCAGAAATAAGTGTTTCCCGAGCATGCTGTTACTGTATTTTTTAGTTAAGCTTTTACTATATTTTTTTCTATACAATTATGTACAACGTAGGCAATGTATTTCTTTTAGGCACATAGGTGGTCTTTCTCTGATCAGTGATAAGGAACAAAGGAAGAAGTGACAGTGACAGATAGAAAAAAGGAGATTAGCACATACCACAGAAATATAAAAACTGGAGATTTCAAAAGGGGTGTGGTGTATGTATTTTCTGAATATTGACAGTAGAGGTGAAAAAAATAGAGTTTGAGTTTTGCTTTAGGGATTAGTGTAAATTTCATAAATTAGAATTTTTAACTATCTTTTGTACTACTAATTTCCTATCAAAGTTTACTGTGAATTTCAAGATGCATCCTTAATCAAGATTTAATGCTCTGCAGGTTCAATTGTAATTTTAAAATGCATGAAATCACTACAACAGTACAAATATTTAATAATTTCCAGAGAATAGTCAGTGTTTTCTTTTTAGGTTAAGAAAAAAAAAAATGCAATTTATTCCTGAAGTTTTATATAATTTCATAAATGGTACAGTAATACGAATATCTTGCAAACTAGTATCAAATTTCTTTTTCAAAATCTCGTTGGAAAATAAATTCTTTTGACCAAATACTGTTTCCGATTTAAAAAACAGCCCTAAACTGAATTTTAATAATGAACATCATCTACAGCGAGAGCTAATAAAGAAACTGTCAAGCAAAACAGGAAAAATATACAGACTCTGACTTACCTTATCAGAAAAATGTTTATACAAAAAAGCTTTCCATATATCAGTATCGATAGATTGGTACTTGTGTTCCTCTACATATGCTTTGAGAAATTTTTCAAAAACTTCTGTAATACGAAATATGGTAAACATGTATTTCCTAGACACATATTTACTATAACTGAAAAATTTGCAATAAAATTAAAAGGAAATTCTATCATTAGGAATTAAGTAATTAATACCATACATCAGATATTGAAGTTAATTAATATTGTAAAATTAATCCAAATTGAAAAAAAAAATACATCAAACATCCATTTCTCAATAACAGCAACAAACTAATTGCACAGTTTAAAGGATTTTTTTTTTAAAAACTGCAATTAAAAGAAAACATATGTACTGTCATAACAGCAAAATTATTTTCGCCTCAATACAGACTAATAAATTCCAATGCATTTCTAAACTTAACAAAATAGACAATTTGCATATTTTATTACAACATATTCGGAACTCATAAAATTGAGACATGAATGAAATACAACTCTGTTAAAAAAAAAAAAAAAAAAAAAAAAAACCCCCATTCTGTTGAATTTAGAAATGATATTTTATTAATGGGTTGATATTATAAACTTCGAAAAATAAAAGTTGTGATAACTTCGTTATCAGTTCTCCTAAATAAAAAAAATCTATAAAAAATAATAGCTTAATTAAAATTGCTGATGTATTTTGAGGGAAAAAAATGATTTTCATGAAAAGGACTTTAATTTATTTAATTAATTTAAACTTTATTAATTTAAAAAAGATAAAATTAAACAAAGCTTTGAAGATTATTAAATGGCTTTGAAACAATTCATTTTACTGGTGCTTTAAAAACAAATCCATACCGAGATTACAAATTAAACAGGTATTTTATAAAAATGTGTATTACAAATTAAACTTGTTAGAAGATGCCAATGTTCCAGACTATAAAAGTTTGACCTTCCAAGACTTTCATAATAATTTAAGCTGACTTAGCAATTTGAATTTGCACATTTTATCACCACATCAGCAATGCTTTATCTCAGCTCCTGTTTGAAAACTCAAACAAGACAATAAATTTTATTGGCAGCCAATGATTTTTTTAAAATATATGCTTGAATTAATAAATAGCTACAGCTCCTATAAATAAATGGATATACTGCAAAATGAAATATTAATTATATTTAAAGTTATTTACAACATATATTTAACATTGAATCACAGAACTCTATTTCAATATAAATGAGCTGTTTGAGTTTAATGACTATTATAATTAATAGAAAATTACCCATCATGGTACGACAAGTGCAAATTGCCTCTTCATTCGAGAGATTTCATGTCAAATTTGACGTGTTTCAATAGATATATATGCAAGAGAAATGTTTCACATTGATTGAAAACAAATAAATAAACATATGTTTTATGACAGGAAATATTTTTGTTTATTTACATATTATTTACACTTCTTACAAAGCACATCTCTGCCTGTCAAATGTTGCCAAAAAATATTATCAAATTATATCATCACGATTGCAATAAATAATCAGATGCATCGTGACATCCAAACTATATAATGTGCATGATATACCACCGACGTGATTTACTACCTTCGATTAAAAAACGGAAATTAATTTGAAATATATGATTCATATAATTTAAAATTTCTCGGGAACTATTGATCATAGCGAGATAAATTTATATCAATGGATAGCAAATTTTATTTCGCTATTAAATTTGAAATTAGAACGGAAATTACTCTTTTAAATTTAAAATTACTGAAATTTAGGTGCTCTAACAATGAGATAATGCTGTTTAACATCTCGTAGTGAGCACTATGGTGCAAATTTTATTGTTGATGACGTCAGAGCGTTCTCGGATCAGTGAGAGACAGATCTGGGCTATTATATTAGAAATTATTAAATATACTATTATAATTCTTATTAATTATCTTAATGGATATTAATTTCAATATAAATGAGGTGTCTTTAATTTAAAATTGTAAGACTTAAAATGACACTGAAATTTATTTTGAATGAGCTCCGTTTCTAATAATACCAAGGAAGAAGGGGGATGTTGCATATCATAATGCAGTTTCTGTTTGATAAGTATGAAAGAACTTTTATTATAATTAATCAAGAGTCACCTTGAGTAGAGTAAGTATATCTTATCAAATAGTACAATTATCATTACTCAACTCTCTCCAAATGCACAAGGCATCTGAATTAAAAATGTATTTTCAAACTGCATTAAATGTTTAAAAATACGAAAACCTAACAGTTAATATAGAAGCAAATGATAAGATAATATTCATACCTGGTCCACCCAGGATACTTTCTAAGTAAAATAAAAGAGCTTGTCCCTTTTCATATGGTATTATACTAAAAGCTTCATCGGGATCAACACCTTTAAGATCAGGGACTAATTTTGTAAAATCATGCTTTTCACCAAGATGTTTAACCTAAAAAGGAAAAAAAGAAAAACAATAATAAAACATGGCCGGATTCTAGCATCAATATCTCAAAGATACATATATGCATGTGATAAATTATTTGTTTTAATATTAATTCCTGATCCAAACACAAATCAGTATTTTTAATTCATTCAATTGTATTGAATTTGTAAATCATTTAAGAATGTTTTCTCATCTCAAAAACAAATAAATTTGCCACTGCACTATTAAATAAATAGTTTTAAAAAAAAAAAAAAAAAATCACTTTTTGTTCTTTTCCTGTTATGGCTGTGATTGAGAAAGGATGATGTCAAAATGTTAATAAAAAATGACATTTCTAGAGAAATGACAGTGACAAGTTCACAGAAATACCGAATACACCTAATTTGGTTAGCAGATAAAGTTTTACTCTCAACTTGTTAACACCCAGCATCCTATTTAAAGGACAGTTACATTTCACCTCCAATGCTAAACCAAATGCATTCTAATATTTCCTTTTTGCTTTGTATAGCGAGACAATAGGTATAAAAAAAACTGCAAAAAATTTCAATGGGCATATACCACCAATTAGTCAGATTATGAAGACAAAATGCTGAAATTTGGAAATTTTTTTATTTTTCCTTCGATTTAATTTTCAGGGGTGAAAACAGCAAAGATACAAAAAAGAGGAAAATTCACGAGAGTGAGAGTAGCTACATTTTTAAGTGAGTAGAGACATGCATTAAGAAAGAGATAAGTAAACACTCATTAATGAATGATTTATTCATCACCAAAAAACAGGTAATATAAAAAAAATTAAGTCAATTCCTACTTAGGTCAACAAAGAAAAAATTTATTTTAGTTACTTTTTATTAAATAATGACAATTAATATAAATATGTATATACATATGACAGAATCACAATATTAAGTGGCAAACTTTCTCTCTCTCACATAAACACTTTCCATCTCTCTCACTAATTTATTCACGTTTCATTTTCCATTTTGTTTCCTCCTTGACTCAGACAAGAACCCAAATGAAAAAAGAATCCGAAAAAGAAATTTTTTTCCCCAGCGATCTAAATAATTAATTAATTAAATTTAATGAATGAATTAATATTTGAAAAAACTGCATTAACATCAAGTGTCATCCACTACAAGTTTAAAAAATGTATTTGAACTTGAGTGGATGAATAAAAAGTATTTTATTAACGATTGAAAATTTGAACAAGATATATTAATATATATAGGGAGAGTGTGAACTAATAGTAGGAATTGAATAAATAAATTACGAAAAAAATATGGTCTTTCTTACCTCCATTTATGAATTTTTTCAATTACAAATACTTATTTTTAACATTATAAAATCAATGTTTTTTACTCACTTTCTTAAAATAGATACAATTAGTAAATTATGTTTTATAACATCAATAATTTTTATAAAATACATATAATAAACTAAAATATATAAATCAAATTTTGGATTATAAAAGAAAAAGGCACAAAAGAGTCCTGCATAAATATCAGTTTTGTGAATAATTACAAATTAACTATGCCTTAACCTCTAAACTGCCTTGAATGAGTCAATTCAAATAGTTCTTTTTACACAAGCTCATTTTTTCGTGTCATGTTTTCAAACATATATTTAACAGTTTGGCAGCGACCACTGTTTTGTTTTAGTGCATTTAATTTTTAAAAAAATTATGGCTGCAATTCATTATTTACTTCTTCTAAAACTCTTTTTTCATCCTTCTCTCAGCTATTTTTAGCCATTCCCATCTCCATTGATTTTTAACACCTTTATCCAAATGTTTAATATTCTCGCCGCTTTCACTGGTGATAATATCAGTTCTTATCATAGACATAATTAAAAATATTAATGACACAAATCACAATTTTATAACTCTTTCGCGTAGACAGACATGAAGCAGTCCGTTTATCTGTTGTTGATTCCATTTCATTTCATTTGTCCCAACACTGGTGGGGGGGGCGGGGCATATTCAAGTCGAAAAATCATACGCGTCACCCAACTGTAGCTCCAAAGTGCGACACACTTTCGGCAGAACTAGAGGTTTCAAAGTGCGCTTGCGGTAAGGGGGAGCGATCTTCCCTCCCCTTCTCTACAGCAGCTCTTCGATCTCCTCTTCCTTCCCCCACTCCGAGGACTTCAGATATGCTAATCGCTACCCTCTAAGCAGGGTCCCGATCCAGTCAAGCCTTTGATGTACCGACTACCCACGCGAAGGGTCTTTAAAAAAATTTGGCTCTCGAACTGTCGGATTTCTGCTTGTTTGGAAATCCGACTTCTGCTATCCCCTATTCTAATTTTCATAGGTTTGCGACCTTGACGATTGCTTTTTCTCTCTCGTGTTCCAAAATTTCCATTTTGGATTTGAGATGAAAGGCCCGCTTTAACGCATTCGAACTATGCGTTCCGGTATGCTATGATATGCCGAACACTGGGAAACGAAATGGCGTCATGAATATTATGTAGAAAAATATCGTCTAAAACCTGAAAGAAAAACACTTGTGGAGAAATTTCTTAGAAATAGCAAAATAAACCTCTAATCCAAGGTCAATAGCTTGAAACCTTGCCTCCAATCCACATGATCAATCACAATGAGAAACAAGCCCTGTGTTGGAACGTCATTTTCTTCCAGTTCACTCCGTTCCCTGTCACTCACTTTCCAACAGGGAGGGCCGAGGGAATTTAGTTTCTCATCCTCGGAAGTGAATAATAGTAATAAAAAAAAAGCGGAATATGAAAATTTAAAAGAAAAAAAAAAGGCTGAGTCAAAAAGAAATATACAAAAAAGCAGAAACTCGCGGATCCGCGGAGGATTTTCACCCCTGAATTTTGAGGTGATGCAAGGAATTAGAAAGTAATGTTTATTTTTTGATATTTTAATGTATTTCAAAAATCTTTAATATTTATGTATAAAAAAGGTCTTAAAAATGAATTTTTGCCAATTTTTTAAAAATCTTTTTCTGGAAAAAAAAAAAAAAAAATTCCTTTTTTAATTTTACTTCACAGTTAACTTAATCTTGGTGTTTTAAACACACATTAATAAAATTTATTAAAAACTATGTTTTAAACTAATTTGGACATTAATAGGTTAAGCAGTTTACTGTAAATGTAAAATCAACATCCAAGCATATCATCATTTTAATGATAACTTCCATTGAACATCATATTGATGGGTCATTCTCACAAAAAAGTGCTTTTTGCAGTCCCAGCGTGATAAAAGTTAGAAAGTGCAATAAATGTCCTAATATTTTTGTTCACAAGTATAATTTAAGTTTTAAGAAAGCTATTCAACAGGTTTCTAATGAAGTAGTTTCACTATTTAACTCTCATTTTTCAATGAATATAAGACAAAAGTCCCCTCCGTGGACGTCCCTACATATGAAATTCAAAATAATATTTACTGAAACTCAAGCAATTTTTTTTTTTCAGTATTAACTAGTTTAAAGTCTCTAGTTAAGGTCTAACTAACATTTTTTTAAAATTATTTTTACTTAGTAATTAATTTTTACACTTTGTCCCCAGTCAAATACGTCTCCCTCTGAGGACAAAGAAAATAACTTTAAAAAAATATCATAAATGGCAGCTCATGTCAAATCACCATGAAAGAGTTTATAAGAGAGGCAGACAATTTGTTCTTCAAGGAAAAATTTTCATTCTATTGCAAATTTATTGAATATATTTCAATTTATTAGTTCCATTTAGAGCTTGGTAAAGTTCTCAGCATCCACTCAGTGGACATCATAAATAAGTTTAGAAAAATTTAATTTATAATTAAAACATAATATTTTGATAGGTTTAGTATCGAATTTAATAAAACAATTGTACCACTTTAGCCAAATAAAAACCAAACCACATAAAAAATGCAAAACTTAGTTTTTATCTCCTACATGGACACAGCATCTCCACAGAGAGGATGGCATTGTTAATGAAAGAGACAAAATCTCAAAAATCATGATACAGTTAGATAATTAAAATAATATTAATTAAAAGTTCTTTGGTAGATATATTTTATAAAATTTAATCATTTTCTTTTGTATTTTTTTAAAAAAAAATTAAAATTGAAATTATATTTTCAAAAAGAATTAAGGTAAAAAATTCACACCGAATATTTATAATATTAACGCTTCAATAATGTTTAAAAAAATTTTAATAGCTAAATTTATTTTTAGAAAAAAAAGGGAATATCAAAAAATAAAAAGACAAAGCAGTCAGATGCTCAAATCCAGAAGAGAAGAGAGTCGAAAAAACATAATATGAGACTTACTAGATTGTTTATTAATAAATGAATATCTGATATTCCTTAAACTAGTATATAATTGATTACTTCCTGCAAAATGTTGACTTTCATTTATATGAAATCGTTTGTAAATATTATTTAACTAATGCACAGTCAGTGTCATTACTTAAAAAGTGCTATTTATTTTCAAATGTTAAGTTTTCTTGCACTGGTTTTTAATAACTAATTTTATGGTTTAATTATAAGAAATAAACCTGTACCAAATCTGCCCAATAATTAATCAATTATGCTTTTGTTTAAAATGTGAAAGATCCGTTGACTGTCATGTCTCCTTCGTAGACAGGTCAACAATTTTAAAACTAAATAAACAAAAAAAAAAGTGAAAAATTAAATAGAAACATCCATGTAATTTTTAAGATTTTTTACATACTTTCGCAAAATATATATATATTTTTAGCTATTTGTACCTGTTTCATGAGAATGACCCTGATACACATAGTTGTAAAAGCATAAACAACAATAAAAGACCATTCCAAAGTTTGATGCAGGTCAGACTTTTCTATGTTAGCTAAGCAGAAGAGGAATCATGCTTCAAAGCACAGATAATAAGATAATGTACGAAACAAGCAGGAAATGGGAAGGGGGGGGGGGGGGCTAAAAAAAAAGGGTAAAAAAAACTATTTTGGACAGGAACTACAAAACAGTGATTGGACGTGGCAATATTTATGAGGAAATTTTACATTTTGATCTTCTTGAAAAACTATGGAAGATAGCACAGTAACAAAACTTTGCAAAAATCATGCTTATACATTTTTTTTTTTTTTGCTTTTGAGATACAATTTGTGAAACTATAATTTATTTACATCTTTTGCATAGTCTGTTTAATTAATATGTTGGAATTTTCATACATGTGTAAATCTGATAAATTAAATGTTGACTCTAAATGACCAATAGAGATAAAATTCTACTTACCTCACATTCCAATTCTGTCCAACCTCCAATGCATTCAAAATGTCTAAATGGCTCGCCATGCATTCGACCAACAATTTTCCGCTCAAAAAATGTCGTGAATCCTTCATTTAACCTTCAAAGAGGATTTTTTTTGTTAATAAAAGTAAAAAGTATTAGTTTTGCAAGAAACTGTCACTATTCTTAAGAAAACTAAAAATAGCAGAAGAATATTAAGGAGGCAAGAGCAAATTGAAAGTCAATGGCGACTAATGAATAAATTTTTTGGGTAAAAACTAATCTATTACTCACTAAGGTATGAAAGTACCATAAAGGAAGCAGAAAACCTTTCTACCCTTAAAAATAAGCTATTTCAAAACTATTACTTGATTTAATGAATTAAGTAAACTTTCAAACAAATATAACAAACATTACTATTGACCACAAGTTATTAATGGCATGTTTTTGTGGAAGTACGTGGGAAAATTAAAGGAAGAACACTATTAATTTTTTAAACATAAATCTTCTGAATTTGAAAGCATAAGAAAGAATACTACTACTTAGCTCAAGTATAACTTAAAGGAGAAAATGAAATGTTAATCTGCACAAAAACAAAATACAACAATCCATTTGGATTATTTCACATTAACATATAGAGAACAGTATTAATTACACAAAAATCAATAACATGCTTAAATATTAGTATTACAGTCAAACATTAAGATCTTACCAAAAATGTTCAAAATTTCTATTAGTAACTAGATTTCCAGTCCAGCTATGTGCAATCTCATGAGCAATGGTTGGAACAAGCGATTTATCACCAGCCTAAACAAAACAACACAAGAAAATGTTACAGAAAAGTCAATTTAAACACATGGTAATTTTTTCAATTTTTTTTTCTCCTAAAAATGAAACTTCCTAGATGGTTTTTTTTGTTAATTTAAAGAATATTTATTAATAGCTTAGTAGTCAGCCTTATAAGAGATACTGATTTGCAGGATAAATCCATCAGTCTATTTCTGTTAATACAAAAATGTAATAAAAGTGAGACCAAAATTCTCACAGTTGAGTAAAAGGAGATGACAATTAAAAAATCAATAAACCTCAAAATTATTAGTAAATTCTTTTCAATTATAAATCTTAACAATTTTAAAAAATCATTCAGTCTCTACAGTAAGAAATTTAATTTAATCAACTTGTGACCAGTAAATA
>BGPR01019947.1:0-28491 GCA_013235015.1 Araneus ventricosus
GATGTACCATTGGATAGAACAAACAATTTTCTTTCTAATGAAATTTGTTTTGAGCTCCAAACGTAACTTACTGAATTTTGAGAAATTTTTTAAAAATAGTCCGTTTTGCCGACAAAATTTTGTTTTCGTATTTAAATTGTCTGAAGCCCCCGTTCTAATAACGTTATCTCTTTCATTTTTTTTGAGGTAATGAATGGAATACCCCTCCCCTCCTGATTTAAAACAAGAACGTTTAAAATATCTTTTATGATTGAATATTAATTAATTTCTTTCTTAAGTGTTAAATTATTTTCGTTAAATTTTTCCCTCCTTGATTCTTCGTAACCAAGGTCGAGGTGTTCTATTCCCAGTATGCATTTCGTCGAAACCACGTGATGTCATAATCCATTTGCTTTCATCAAGATTTTGAAGTACGATCGTACCGTCTGTCGTCTCACCGCCAGATCATGGTTTTAATTTGTTTGTTTTTATATTTTTTGATACTCGATGGAAAGGCTGATATCTTTAGTTTCAAAAAACATGTTCAACCTGCGTGTACTTTCGTTGAAACTGAAAAAAATTAAATATGGCCTCAAGAAGCTATTTACACAATGTGGCCTTAAAGTTTAAACCTGAAGTTGAAGATTGTAAGCGTTTCTTAAAATTTTGTAGAAATTCAACGCCGTGAGGGTACTGCTAGTTTATAGATAATAGAAAAAGTCTTATGTTACTTTATAATGAATTATCTATGTATTTTACATTGAATAAATATTTAATCTAATGTTTTTATGAACTCAATGTGACTGGAAGAAATATCTATACTTATAAAAGGCAATGTTTTTTTTTGTGTGTGTGTGTGTGTCTGCGATGTCCAGACGAATCTATCGCACTTACAGCTATGAAATTTGGCACACAGGTAGTCGTAATGGTGACTGAATGCACCTGGAAGCCGAAAATTTAAAATTTAATCTAGAAAATTTTTTATTTAATGTTTTGGTTGATTTTTCGTACTAATTTCTCAATAGAATGGTTCCGAATAATTGTACGACAAAAATAGACACACCTTCGGAAAGAGCACTCGATTTCCGTTCTAATGAATTTAGTTTTGAATTTCTAACGTAATTTACTGAATTTTGAGAATTTTTTTAAAAATGGTCACTTTTCAAAAATAAAATTTTCCAGAATTCTTAAAAATCTTGCATCCGATTTTCTAATAAAGATATCATTTTCAAAATTTTTTTGTTAGTAAATCAATTATTTTCCCCTGTTTTAAAACAAGAACGGTTAAAATATTTTATTTCTTCTATTTTAGATTAATTTAATTCTTGATGGGATCAGAGAATTTTTCTCGAATGCCGAAAGAGAAGAAGCACGCAGTTTCGCACTTTTTCGCCTTGGCTACGCCATCTGGCGAAAACAAAAACAGCCGTGATTTATTCCCTTCCCCCATTATCGCGAAGAAAAATAAGCGGGAAAATCAATAATGTATATCTTTTGTTTTGATTTTGTTTTCAAAACTTTTTCAGGTCATTGTGGGCGGTTTTTTAAATTTTGTTGAAGTCCTGATTCCACGGGCAACGCCGTGTGCGTACAACATTACTGTATAATAATGATTTTCACGTTGCAATTTTATATATTGTTTTGTATTAACGTGCTCTGTACTGTTTTTCTACATTCTACATTTTCTACATGTCATTATCGCGGAAAAAATAAGTGGGAAAATCAATAATGTAATTTTTTTGTGTCATTATGGGCGATTTTTTTTTCATTTTGTTGAAGTCCTGATTCCATGGGCAACGCCGTGTGCGTACTGCTAGTATTTAATAGATTGCATCTCTTTTTCATAACGAGCACAATAATAACGTAATATCCGATAATAGCACAGACAATATAATATCCGATACAATATTTTATTGTAAAATGGATTTGCATATTAAATGTTCCCCACTTTGAGATTTCAAAGCTCAAAAGCATTTTTAAGAATATAAAAGGACTTTTTAAGATTAAAACTTTCAAAAAGAAAGGATACACCATTATTTACATTGAAATATGCAGACAAAATTTTTTTATAGTTACTTTTATTCGCCTTATTAGATAAAATAGATAATCAGAATAGATTTCGCTTCTTGGGTAATTAATGACGATGCACTGAGTGCAGATATAAAAATGTTTCTTTCTCTGAAATGTAAGCAATGATGCAAAATAAATACCCCACCTCGAGGCTACATTCATTATTTAACATTCTTTCAAATTAATGTATTGAATTCTTCTGATTTATTCTGTAAACAGAACAATGAGCTTTGTTCGGAAGAGTGAAGACTGAAAAGCACTTGCAGTATTGAAATTCATAAATGACGTCTTTTTAAGGGAAAAAAAGATATTGTAAAGCTGCAAAACTTCAAAATATTATTAGTGAAAAAAATAAAGCCATTGTTATAATCATGAGTAGATGTATTTCAGAAGGAATTAACTGATTTCAAGGAATTCGTTTGTGCTTAATGAGTGCAAAATTTCGGTATTTTTTTGTTCTTTTGAAAAACCAATTACTTCAGTGGTCGCTGCTTTGTAGAATATTCAAAATATTAATTACAAAACACTTTGATATATAACAGTGTGAAAAAGAAATTCAGAAGAAAAAACAGTAATTTTAAAGAAATCACTAAAAGATTAATTGAAAATGAGTACTTTTCTGTGATTTAAAAAACTGATTGGAACCGGACTCCTTACATTATACAATAACGACAACGTATAGATATACAAATTTTACATAATTGTGAATGTTTCTATCTACACTTATTAGGATGACATCAGCATTTTTTTTTTTTGGTTTCAGGAATGTCATGTAGCAATAGGAAGTAGGTAAAAAATAAGGCCAAATTGAAGAAAAGCACTTGTTCTGAGGAATTATATTAGGTTGGTGCAAAAATAATTGTGGCTTTTCTACTTGTAAACTTTGAAAGTAGTTTTGAGAAATCCATTCATTAAATTCTATTCGTGTTACACACCACTTCAAAGTGTGGAATTTCATCTTTAATTTCATATGGTGGTGGTTTTGCTTTCCATACAGTAGAACTTCGAGAATCCGAGCCCCAGAAATCCAAAATTTCGGATAATTCGAACATTTTTTTAAAATTTTCTGAAACTTTTTACTGAAATATGAAGTAAAAATAACAATTATGAATCGGAAACAGAGCAAATGTTTATTAATAACTTAAAAGAAGTATTCGAATTGGTCATTAAGAAAGAATATAGCACCTTAATTAGTACAAACAAACTCGAATATCTTTTTACCCTCGACTCGTTTACCACTCTACCGTACGGAATCGCCGCGTTCCTTTTCCGTACGCCTACACAGAGCACTCAGAGTCAATATTCCACTGCAACGGTTCCCAAACTATGGGCCGCAGCTCACATGTGGGCCTCGGATGGCGTATTGGTGGGCCCTAGAACGCTAGTCAAGAGTCGAAGTCAGGGAAGCTTCAAGAGTCGTCACTTTTTTTTTTGCTTAATAAATAATATGTTTTTAATCTTTTTACAGTAAGCTTTGCTAATTACTGACATTTAAATTGAGGTAATATGTACCACAACTACAAGAACTGGGTCTACCCCCGCACTGCCGAAGTATACGGGTCATCTGAACGACAGCAGCTGCAATAACTAGAGTACTGAGGCCGGAGTCCTAGTAGCCAATCACCTGGCCACATCGGGACCCTCCCAAAGGGGGGTACGTACAATCACTGGTAGAGAGAGACCCAAAACTCCACCATTACTATGCCGCCAGGGGAAGCGAGTTCCTGCTTACTTATACGGCAGCAACTCATATTTGTGTACTCGTAGTGCCCCCAGGGGATATATATATATAATATAAATGTACTACAGTATACTCTCTATTATCCGGTTTGCGGATTATCCGTACTATATCTAATTCCGGACTCACAAAAAAAATTTAGAGAGAAACATTTTCACGCTTATCATGCATGTAAAATCCATGTTGATGTTCGATCGAGAGATTCATTCAGTGAAACTAGTGAGCCTTGACGGCGGAGGCTTAAGAATATATTTTTTCTTCCTCCACATGTAATCTCTACCGGTTCCAACCCCTAATTTTCCGAGAAATGAATCATTCACTTTCTGCTAGTTCATTCTCGTACGAACACGCTTCTTCCTGACACGTCATTCTTTAACTTCGTCTTCTTTCACTTTCGCACGTATTCCTTTAGTTTTTGCGTCTTGTTTATTGTTAAAACTGAAAACGCGAAATTTTTTACTGGAAAAAAATGAGTGGTGTGAAACGAAAACGAAACGTTTTAAATCTTAAATGAAAATTAGAAAGCCTTCAAAAACTTGATAATGGAGAATCAGCTAGTACTGATGCAGAAGATGTACTAGATGAGGGAAATGCGATTTCTCATTCTACTGCTCTACAGTCTGTGGAAACTTTGTTAGATTATATGGGACAAAGAGGATTTGATTACGGTGACATTACTGCGGTTCGTAAAATATATGTCGATATACGAAAAGAGATGAACAAACAGCAGAAGCAAAGACGCATTATAGATTTTTTAAAGCAGTAAATGTTAAAAGGAAAATTCCTAGTTTGATGTTATACAGTATGCAAATGCAAGTAATTTTTATATCTTTGTACTGATGTTGATTTTTTTTAATAAAAAGGAGTTTTCGGATTATCCGTGTTTTTCTAATGTCCGTGCGGTCCCTCCCGGTGATTAATCTGGATAATCGGGAGTGCACTGTATATGTGTTTATACAGTGTGTCCGCTCAAGTCCACTGTCACCCCAATAATTTCTGAACGGCAAGAGCTATAGTCATGAAAGTGGGGTCTAGTTATAGTGAAGTTGCCATGGGCTACGCAAGGAAACCGCTTACAGTGCCACCTGGGCGCAAAATTCAAAGTTAGAGTTCTTATCTCAAAATCAGTACGAAATACAGGAAAAAAGTCAATTACAAAGTTGTTGAGCTTCATCGATTTATTACAAAAAAAACATATTGCGCACAAAAATGATACTTGTAAATTTAGTTAGTGGGCCTCAATTGTTTTTCTACAACAGGTGGTGCACACAACCAAAAAGGTTGAGAACCGCTGCACTACTGTATTTGGTATATCAAGAGGAATTTACCGAATTTCCCGGAATCCGAACAAAGGTCAGCTCCAATTAGTTCGGATTCCCGGTGGTGTTTTGTATTTTCCTTCGTTTTCTCGGACTGTTAAATAACGATGAAAAACGCAAATTCGCTCAATTTTCCTGTATGAGTTTTAACTGGCATTTCAAGCAGCAGAAGTTGCCTGTAATATGGACAGTAACTTCGCTTCTGGGGATTAACTGAGTTTTTCAGAGATTATTCTTAGGTTTCTTTTGCCTTGATAGCACAGAAAATATGCCCTTTTCTCTAACTCTCTTGTAACAGCAGTGTTGAAATTGCGTCTCAAATATTCCATATACAGTAGAGAGCCGTTTTTTTTTTTTTTTTTGTCTCACAAGGGACTGACTTATAACGACGAACAAATGAAGAGATATATAATTGAAATTTACGCAAGCAACTTTGATTACTACAAACTTAATGCTACTCAGGAAAATTCATTTAAAAATAACAAATTTTAAGGTTTAAAGATGGTACTAGTATATCATTAGTAGTATGAATCTAGAATTAAATTTTGAAATTAAGCATTTACCACACAAGTTAGAAAATCGTATCTTGATTGCATATCTTGAGTACTAAATATTTTCTTATTTTATACGGTTCATGGGCACGGAGGCAGGAATATAATTAAAAAACTCTTTATATTTATTAAAAAATTCTTCAAATAATAGTAACGGAGAAGTAATGACCGAAACAGAAAATTTGCGAATTCTAGAAAGGGGGGAAATTTACGTAGAATCGAAGCTTTAGGGTATAAGCAAAGTACTTTATCATTAAAATGATTACGAATGAGTCGCGTCTAGGTTGAAATGGTGTGTAAATGAGGAAACGTATAAACGGTGGTCTACTGTATTTTGTACGATTACATAATGATAGATTGAAGAAAAAAAAATTGAAAAGAATTATATTGCTTTAGTGATGTATGTAAATTGATAAATGATTCGTTGCAAAAGGTTTTAGACCTATCATTCTATAAAATATTATTAAAATAATCCGACGCTGAAGGAGAACATAGGAAATCAAGTTCTGTAATTGTTCCCAGATAAACGATTAATTGATGGTAATAAAAATGTATAGATTCGTAATTTTTTTTTATATCGAACAACAAAGCTTTTCACATTCCATAAGGAAATATTTAAACATTACAATAAGGCTATTGAAATGAAAGTTGATATTAATTCATGTAGATTTTAACCCATTTTAAAATCTGATATATTAATAATCCATTTTTGCGTAATTATATTTTAATACATTAGATGCTTAAGAGTCTTTTAATGAAACCAACAAATCTTTCAAGAAATAACGAAATATTTTCTATTGTGTTCTTTAATTCGTCAATTAGCACCCTACCAAGTGTGACTTAATGATAAAAAAAAATCGAAACATCCTTCAGAATAAACAGGCGCGCAATTGACCTAGAATTTTCTTTCTAAAATGTTTATACAACAAAACGTGAAAATGCAAATAAGGAATCATGACAATCAATTGAGGTCATCTGATATTTCTTAAGTTAATTTAGACTAGCCGCTCTCGCCGCCCTACGGGCGAGTTCCCGGCAGCACTGCCCATGCCACCTGGCTGCTTCGAGGTTCTCAGTCACAACTCTCTTTTCGGTTTTAAATACTATATAAAGATCAATGAAACGGGCTATAAAACCATAGTAGATTTCATATTCTTTGTAGACAACATATTCCTTTAAATTTATAAATTCTTTCAATAAACGACATCTATTTGTAATGTTTCCTATAACTTTCTCACGAATTTCGGCATGAAAATCTTCAGATCCATCAATACAGATTGATATCGCCCTAAATAAAAAGTTTCCAACACCTACAATAGGTATTTTACAATATTTTTGTTACACCATTTTGATTCAACTGTAGGGATTATTGAAGAATACAAAAATTCATCTCAAAATTAAAATGTTTATTCCAAAAAACTTCATTCTCTCATTTAACAACGCTGCATTCCATAATAGTTTTTTCTAACAATAACTAATTTTCATGTTGCCAATTTAACAAATATAAATTTTGAATAAAAACAATATCGTTTGCTATTGATTTTAAATTAAATATTAACTAAAACAAACATAATTTTATTTATAGAGATGTCTGAACAAAATCGTCTGCTATTAAAACTAAATTATATAGATGTCTTAAGAAAATCGTCTGCCATTAAGGTTACACAGTACCCTAGACAAAAATAAAGATTTTTTAATTGCATTTTTCGATGGTCCATATTATTAGGAAGCTTTACTTCAAATTTTAGATCTTATATCCAAATAGTTTTAAAGATATTTGAACTTTTCTGAGTATTGTCAGTGATAAAATTTGACAGCTGAGGAGGCATGGTTATTTTCGTTTTCATTTTGAATCATTTTTCCATTCTTAAAATTAATTAATCGAAAATATTTTTGAATAAATCAATTCCTTAAGTGAAACGTTTTATTAACTGCAACTTTCACTGTTTAAATCGTTTGTTTGTTTACGTTCTGGTTTGTCTTTTAGTTCTGTTTACTACATACTGATACTGAACTGATATTTATAAAAATATCTTTTTCCAGACCAATAATTGCTTTCAAACAAAGTTTTCTTAATTTAGAAGCTTTGCAGTTCACTATATTGCTGTTTTTAATCTTTTTTCTGTTGTGAAAATGCCACAACCAAAACGTTCTCGAGTTGTAAAGAGACATAATGCTTTGAAGAGATGGCAGACAAATGAAAACAATAATTCTGAAAATCAGCCTTCTGCTGATACCAGTGTGAGAATTCAATATACAAGTGTTTTGAATTCAGGTATTGTAAATAAAATTGAGGATATACCTGTTTCTTCAAATTATATTATTGCACATACTGAAAACCTAAGCAGTTTATTTACAAATTTGCTGTGCAGTTCTTGTTTTTGTGTATCTTAAAACTTTGTTTTGGTCAAAAAATGGATTTGCATGCAAGTTGAATGTTGTATGTACTACTTTTGACCAAACAAAAAGTGAAACGTACTCTTCAAAACAGGTGGTTAATACTAAATTGCATCACGTGTCAAATGAAGTAAGCCAACATAAAGTTTCGAAACCTTTTGACGTAAATATGAGATTAGTGCAAGGGATGTTGAGTTTGGGACTCGGCCGCTCAACTTTCGAAAAAGTCTGCGTGAATATGAATTTACATATAATATCTAGTAGAACTTTTAATTTCTACAAGAAAAAAATTCTAGATGGACATCCTTTTGCAGCAAATCAGATGTTATTTAATATTCGCAAAGATGTCAAAGAGGCATATGGCTCGAGAAACGACAATGATATTGTCGATATTGGAATTTCTTATGATGGAAGCTGGTTGACGAGAGGTCATACACCAAACATTGGAATTGGATGTGTTATTGATCTTCTGACAGTCTTTCTGATAGTTTATGAAGTTATGTCAAAGCGGTGTGAAGAATGTCATCAGACTAAACTGGCCCTTGGCGAAGATACTGCTGAATCCCAGTTTTGGTATGAAGGCCATCGAGATTTTTGCAGCGTCACACATGCCGGGTCATCTGGCTCGATGAAAGTAAAAGCAGCTATAAAATTGTGGGAAAGATCTGAGAGCATTGGCTTCCGATATACATCCTTACTCTCTGACGGTGACTCAAAAGCATTCTTAGAACTAAATGAAAGGAAAATATATGGAAGTCAAGTTGAAATTAAAAAAGAAGAATGCATCAACTATGTGAGTAAAAGGCCGAAACAGCTTTGAGGCACATAATGAAAGATTGGCGGGTAAAAGGTGTGACTTTGGGGGCAAGAAGCATGGTAGCGTGAAAGAAGAGACAATTAAAGAACTTAAGGACGATATTGAAGCTATGAAAACTCCAATTTACGCTACTCTATATAATAGCATATCTACTAATCAGAAGCCGCAACATAAAAAGTGCCCTTCTTGTGAAGATTCCTGGAGTTTCTATCAGTCGGCATTGGCTCGTGGAAAGAAACCGGTGCTCATAAAGATTGGGAGAAAACTCCAATCAATGAAAAATACCTCTGTAAAATCTTGCCAATATATCAACGGCTAGCTTCTACAGACCTGTTGAGCAGCAGGTGTGTTAGAGGGTTAACACAAAATTCTAACGAAGTTTTACATTTAATGATTTGGAACAAATGCTCCAAAGAGAATACTGCTTCTAGGAATCGAGTATTGATTTCCGTATCTAATGAAATTTCTGAACATAAGGTTGGAACTTTAAAAACGCTAGAAACATTTCAGGGCATAAATTGCCTTCCAACAAGTTCTGCATCAAAACACTTGGCTGATTATAGGAGAACTTATTTTAGAAATAAAATAAAATCAGCGAAATATAAAGTCGTACAACAAAAATTTAAACTAGCTAAATTGCGCCGACTTAAAACCAAGAAGAAATCAGAAGGTATTATGTACAAAACTGGTTATTTTTAATTTTTGTTATTTTATGTATAAACTAGGTTAATTTTAATTTGTGTTATAGTATCATTATAATGTATAAATGTATTTTGTTCAAAACTTTTATGAAAATGTTAAGTTAACGGTATGCTGAATAATTTATCGTTTTCGTAATCAGTGTTATTAATAGGTGGAACAACATAATATTGTGAATAAGAAAATAGTATTCAATGATATTGAGTGAAATTACTGTTTTGGTGCCTGTTATGAGTTGGGGAACAACATATTAAAAAATTGGAGCTCTAGATTTATTATTAGTTTTTGTTTTATACCTTTAAAAACTTTAAATACATTTTTCTCAGACTTTTTTCCTGTTCAAGATGGGGTCTTGAAATTTTTTATAGATACTCACATATGTATGTACTATAAGAATTAGCATGAATTTAGGTCTGAGACTTCTAGTTATTTTTTAAAAAATGTTAAAGTTGAAATTTTTAGAATGTTTATGCTCTTTTTAGGTTTAACAACAAAAATAATTATTAAAATTTAAAAAATATTCAAAACTTAAATTCCATGCTTACTTTTATTTCCAATAAAACAAGAAATATAAATCATTTCAAATAACTAAAAATATTAAAAAATAAGCATTTTATAAGAGTTTAAAAAACTTAAAAAATCAATTTTTAAAATAATGGTGCTTGCTGAACTGACTTTTTTTTGACAGAATCAATTTAATAATATAATCTGAAAAAGGTGCATTAATTGCTTTCAATATAATTTGCCCCCTAAAACTTTTTTCATAAAAGCACCGTGTAGTCTTAAAACTACATCAAAATTGCAATGAAATGCAACACAACTGCATATAAATGAAAAATGCTATTTTAACCTTACGAAAATAAAGCAAAGTATTCTGATCGTTTGCTATTTGAAAGATGTGACGTAATAGATTGGCTAAATCACTCCCGTTTTTGAGGTTCAGTAATTCCTTATTTTGCAATAGAATATCTGTTATTTCCTTTAATATATTCGGTTTATTTTGCAATATCTCTTAAAAATTAAGGGAGCTGGAGGATAAATGACCCCTGATGACATATCTAGACGTCATAATCTTGAATACAAAATAAAAATTGTTGAAATCTGTTTGGTAGTTGTGGTTTGCGAACTGTCTGAACGTTTTCCCCCCATAGTGAGAATGTACATTGGAGAAGAGTTTTTTTCAATTTCGTACGAAAATGGAGGGTGGTGTGGAGCAGACGACCCTTGATGACATATCTTGACGTCATGACCTTTCATATGAAATTTAAAAAAATAATAATTGTTGAAATCGGTTGAGTGGTGAAGGCTGGCGAAATCGGTCGAGGTTTCCTTCCATATTATTTTAAATATATAGATAAGAATTGATTTAATTCACAGTTTAGTTGCGACTAAAAACGTTTCTACTAGAAATATCCGAATAATTTCGGAATAAATTTAAGTAAAATGACTTATAAATATTCGCACACATCTGAACAGTTATATAAATATTTAACTGGATATAACTGGTATGATGTAACATCATTCGTTTTGTTTTCAAAATTAAATAAAAGCAGTTGTATACATACAAACTGCTTCTCGAAGCATGAAAATATTCGAATAAATTTTGCTATTGTATCCAATTCAGAACTCCAAACAACCCCACCAACCCGTCAAACCAAAGCAATTCCTTTAAAAAAATAACCTCAGAAATAATTTGACAGCATTTAAACAAGTAAAATTTTCACGGAACAAAAATAAATATTTTTTTAAAGATTGCTTATAAAATAAAGTCTGTTCATCACGAAAATTATTTTAATAATTCATGAAGAAATGAAGGTGGAATGTATGAAGATTTGGTGAAAGGAATATGTTCTGAGAAAAGAACCGATCTTGATCAGGAAGTAACAATTATATGCTTCTTGAGATATTTTTTCCGAGACATGATTTTCCCATTTTTATTGGATATCAATGGCATTTAGAATAAACAGCAAAAAAAATTGAAAAAAAAACTTCCACTTTCACTATTTTTATAGTAATTAAAAAAGAACTAGTAAGAGTAACGTCACTAGAATAATGTTTGGTCAGACACTGAAAAATATAGTTTATTTTTTTAAAAAAGAATCAATACGTTGTTGCTTTAGAGAGAGACATTTTCCAGAAAATATTGGAAAAAAATTGCAGAAAAAACACTTAACATAAAACTTTCATGTGATAGTTAATAAATTTTAATTTTTAGATATTTCACTAATGAAGTGCCTTTTTCTTTCGACCAAGTTTTCAAAAATCCATTAAGTTTTCTGCTTCAAGATGGCAAGTTTTTTTTCTTATCAAAATTGTTTTTATACCTCTTTTGACGACTTTTTTCAAAAGGGTCTCGGATTTCAGCTCCGATCACAATGTTATTTTTGTCAACTTTATTAATTTTAAGTTTCGAATTTATAAAATTTTTAATAGTTTCTAAGCAATACAAAAAACATTTAATGCATTTCCTTGAAGCTTTAGATTTTGCTGAATCATACAGAGCAGTAGTTTTCAACCCTTATTTCCTCCCGTACCCATAAATTAGTCTTCTTATTTTTGAGTAACTCCTACTGTCATCACTCTTCAACGAATGAATCGAATTAAATTAATAACATTTATAGAATTTATTCTTAATTTTACTTTTATTCGTTTTTTTAATAATGACATCAGTTTCACTTCCTAACAAAAAACATCATTGAAATTATTTCGCAATGTGTTCATGTTCCACAAAATTTCCATTAAAACACAGAGCATCATTCACAAGTTCTATATTCGTGAAAAGTATAACACATTTTATTGCTTTAAGACAGTGCTCTTTATACTATGGTGGTCATCTTTTTAACAGTCAAAAAGAGGACACAATAAATTGAAGACAAAAAATATTGTAAATTAAAGAAAGATTTTATTCATTGCAGCAATAATACATAATACACTATAATATGAATAAATGCATACTAAAAACATTTGTAACATTTTACATTGTAATTTATGTTAACATGCCTATTAATTATTATTTAAATGAATACTTTTCCATTCATTGAATATTTTTGTCAATGTATCATCTAACAATATATTGGAAATATCTAAACAAGAAAGGATCGGTTCGGCATCGATCGAATTCGGAGATTTACAGATTAGTCTTCAAATATCGAAAAGGAGGACTTGTGTGAAGACACTTTTCGAGGGACGAGGAGGACTGTCCTCTCTAAAGGAAGACGATTGGTGATTTTGTTTATACTCTTCTCTCACTGCTATCCAGTAGTATTTCGGACTTTCATTTTTCTCACAAACTTGGGAGAATTAAAATTCTTTAACTTTTTTTTTCTTTTTAACAATTATGTTTTATGTTTTTCGCCATTACAAAAATTAAACTCGCATATTCTTAAACGAACTGTCGCCTATCCTTAGAGGTACGAGTACCACAGCTTACGAACCTCTGTTATAGAGTATACACTTGAAAAAACACGTACAAAATTTTTTTTAGTGTATTAGAATCAGTATCCTACTGTATTAGCATTGTTTTATTTTTTATACATACATTGTGTATGATTTGTATTTGTAGCCTTTTGTCGTTCTCCGTTTTCATTGGGGGATACTCTTGTAGTGATCGTAGCGACTTCTATATTTCTTTTAAATCAAAAGCGCTACTTTTCTACTATTTCAACTTCTATTCTCTGTTCACCTCTGCCGGGAAAATCCCCGTCGTATGTTAGAAATAACTGCGCACTAGCAGATGCGTGTGTGTTGTGTTGGTTGTTAAATATTAAAGGATTTATTTTCGTAATGACTGATTTTATTCATCATATGAATTACATAATCCTCTCAATCATCATAGTACCACGTAGTCATCTTTACTTTATGGTGAGGGAAGTATACAATGGAGTAGGGTAATCACCAAATAATTCGACAGCAAGGTTTTGGTGAATTTCCATGCTTTTAACCTGCGAGAGTCTAAAAAAAACTTTTTGAAACAATGTCTCTCTGCCCGTAGGCTTGTGAACATCATATACAAAAACGTGCAATATGAAATTCGCCGCGGGGTTTTAGTTCTTGAATTGTAGATCTGCATAAAATTTTAGATCATATCAATGTAGTGGTTGGTTATCTGTCTGTTCGTACGCTTCTGAAAACGAATACTCAAAAACAAAACAAGCTTGATAGGTGAATCTATGCCTAATTGTGGATTGAATCCGTAATTAGTTTAGTTATATTAACGTATCGTTTTGAAGCAACACGGGGACTATTTTGGGGCGAACTTCGTAATTTGACCCTCGGTCTGATGACGAGAAAGACACCTGAGCGAACTTCCGCACCACACCAGAAGGAGGATGTTTGGCCATTACGTATTATTTGGAGTGGAGTAGGCCCCATGAACGCGCGCGCGGCGATCTTCAGTGGAATCGAGTTTTGAACCTGGAAACCTCCGGCCCCGAAGCTGAGACCTTACTAGGCCCTTAGATGTACGAGGTCCTTTCTAGAGGTACTAGGCCCTTAGATGCACGTTATGTATTCAGTCCACCGCGGCGGATTGAATACGTAGGCAGGTGGACTATTTGCTTATGTGTTTGTTTGTATGATTGAGAGAAACATAACTCAAAAGGAACTTAATAAATGAAATGTGGTATCCATAATTTACAGACGCGAAACAAATTTTGCACATAATCGGTCAAAAAGATGAGATCTAAAATGCATACTCGATCATCTTTACTATAGTACGAAGCCAAAGACAAAACACACCTTATTGCGCAAATATTCGGGTAAGTCGAGGATAGGAATCTTCACTGATTGTATTCATAACTTTACATGTAACATGCAGTTTGTACTGAGAAATGAGTATTTATAAATACCAAATGTGGGGGGGAGATTTTCTATAATTTTTCTACAAAATTGCAGTAAATTTTCAAAGTATTCTGTTCTGTTAACGTTCACCGTGTAAATTCTGTTGTTAATCATACTTTTATGTCTAAATTAAACCCATGAAATCTGCATCATATCATCAGAGTCCTCCTTTGATGTCATTTGGTTCATCTGGTTAAAATGGGAATCAAAACTATTGCAATTCACTCAATCTAAAATCAAGAATGAAACTGCAAAAGCGCCCACATGACATTGGATTCACTCAATCGACTCACGAACTTCTAAAAATAAATCTTGCTAATTACTTCAATTAACAACTAAAATTGTTACAGAGAGGAATTTGTTGAATTCACAGTTACTAACGTAAAAATATCTTTCCAATTTCAAAAATATTAAATCACAAAAAATAAAATACAGAGAAACGGAAGAAGTGAACAACAGTGATAACAATATACCTATTGCGCGCAACGCAGCAGCATCCAGTATTTGCTTCAACAATATTGCTCATAATCAATTAAGATAGAAACAAACTATAAAAATCATGTTTCTATAAAAATTATAATACATTAAGATTAAACAAATAAAATGGAAGAAAATGGAAAAGAAATCGAATGGCGAACTTCTTCAAAGTGCCACCTGCCATTGGAGTTCTAATGTGGATAAATTCACTCTATTTTTTACAATTTTAATAACTTTTTCCAGTTTCAAATACAATTAACAAGTTCTGGTATAAAGACAATTAAATTAAATTCTGCCAATTCTAGAATGTGAAATGTATGAAATGGTTTTCTTTTTATCTTATGAATAGATTATATTTTGTTTTTCAGTCTGCCGCAGTAGAAATTATTTTGTTCTTAAAATGACACTGCAAAATGTGAAAAGATTTAAATAAACAACCTGAATGCATTTTATGATACGAATTTTAAGAGCTTCATTGAAAATCTAGACTTCCATCTCAAAACTACTTATGGCTTTCGATTCAAACACTAAAAATATTTCATATGAAATTCCAGGATGTGTTGCATAGATAATTAATATTTATCAATTTTTGTTTTCTATTATATGAATTTATGAATTCTGTTGAACCACCCACAAGTTCATTGAGTCAAAAATATTTACAAAGCATCTTAATAGATTTGCGTAGGTTTTCCGTGAGAACACTTTTTCAGTTATGTTCATTATCTTTCATGAGATCTTGAAATTTTCCTTCTGAACAACACAGTAAGAAAAGTCTTTACAAATGATTTTCGGAGAGATTCTTCCTGTGCAACACAATGAAAAGATTTATATGATAGATTTTCGTGAATATGAAATGATAAAAAACTTATATTTTAAACAAAATATATTTGTATGGAAAAACCTCTTGGGTTTTGAAAAACATCGATTTTATAACAATATAAAATTGATCTTTATCTTGCCTTAACTTTCCGCTTGAATTGTAAAATATTCTCTTATTTATCTAAGGAAGCGATTTACCCGAATAAAATAATATAAATTCTATTCATTACACAGGTCTGAAACCAAATAACTGCAAAGGATTTTGCGGTTGTTTGTTACTGGTTTTTAGATGCTGAAAACGAAAAAAATACGTTTAAATATTCATTTGCAAAAGTGAAGTTTCAGGCATAATTTATGGTGAAATTTTTGATTGCCGGGGATGTTTTAAAATTTCTCTTTGTTTCGAAATAACCTCTTTAATCGGTTGGAACATCCTTTACAGGGTATAAGTTACGAGATAGAGATTTTACACTATTATTTTTCAAAAGTGGACATCATGTTATTGTATTGATATTCCTGGGCCTATCGTGCTATAAACAATGTTTTTTCACAAATCTCAGTTATTCATGAAAATCATACAATCATCAGGAATGAAAGTGTTATGAAGCAGAAACTTAACTCTTTAAACCTGAGGCGACTTTTTTCTTCTAGCTCCTTTAAAACCGGGACCTTTTGGGAGGAAGCGACATGAATTGGACTCTACCAACTTGGGTGATCATTTACCACACCACCCCTGCTATAACCTTCCCTTAAGGCGCGCGGAAATGGGCTGCAGTTTGCAAGGATAATTGGACCCTTCCCCACAGCGCTTTATCTTAAGCGATTTCAGAACCTCACCTCCCCTCAATGGAAGCCAACCGCCTCAGACCGGCTTTCTTCGCTGTTAAAGAAAATTTTTTAAACCGCCCGCGACCACCTCGCTCGATATCAGAGGGTTAATTTAACTGCATATCAAAATATTGCTTTATATAGTAAGGTAATAATCTGCTGACTGAACTAAAAAAACATGTAACAATTTTTGATTTCTGTAGAATATTTAATTCAAGCATATATTTATAAGAACCTTATCTTACAAAATGTGATCCGAGGTTAATGTAGCTTACACATACACAACGAATAAATCCGTGTCCTCTCCATGTATCTCCTCCTTCTCGAGAGTAAGGTGACCTTCTTTTTTCCAGTGAAAAAGAGGACACAAATAAATTGAAAAAAGAAATACTGTGAATAAAAGAAACATTTTGTTCATTGCAATAAATAATACAGAATACGCTATAATATGATAAATGCGTAATAAAAACATTTGTAACGTTGTCAATTGGATTTATGCTTACATGCCTATTAATTATTTAAATGAGTACTTTTCCGCAGAATGAATATTTTTTGTCAATGTATCATCTTCTAACAATATATTAGAAATATCTGAAAAAGAAATATCCTTCATACTGAATCTTACGCTAGAGTATCACCTTTCAATCTCGATTTCTCACATGTCCAAAAATCATTAGGAAGTGAAAATACCCTTTTAACTACTGCATTCATTCTAGGGCAATACAACGAAAATTGAAAAAGAATAAATTTTCACATGAAATATGTTCGTTTTTGAAATGGCTGAATATTTCCACCATCCATTTTATCCATTTCAACGTGTTTATTTTCCTATTGAATTTAAATCTAAATTCAGTCTTCTAATTTAAATGTTGAAAAGGATGACATTTAGGAGGATTAGAGAGATATTTCGAACCACGGCAATAAAAATCAGTCTTGGAAGGAATTTAAGAAGGTATGCGTGTAGAATAAATTTGAAAAGAACATAAAAATTATATAGGCCAGTGGCTCCCAGATCTTTTCGTTTCTAGACCTCTCAAGATCCCAATTTATCCAAGGCACTCTGTGTAAAATTTCAACAAGAACCTTTTGCAAAATAGTCATTAATAGTTGTATAGGTTAATTAAAAATAAATAAAGCACATTTTAGGTAATTTACAAATTTAATGAACAAATTTTAATTAATGTAATAATCTAAGAAATGGATGAGCCTGAGAAGCACTGCACATATTCTCATATCGCGGAATTTAACTAAACACTTTTACCCTCATATTCTTTTCCACACTGATTTTCGTGCGATATTTTGATTTTATGACAGCAACTTCAGAAAACCCAGTTTTACACAAATAGATTTCTAAAAATGCACGAATGTATTGTTTCATAGTTTAAGAACATATGCAGAAACCATTCACTCCCTAAAATTTATATTTTCATCTTAATTAAAAATGCCATGGTAAAATGCGAGACTGATTTTAAAATACCTGCAAATTAAAGACTCAGCAACGGTTGAATAATTTGCAATTTAGATAATTAATTTGTATTGGGAATAATCACCTAAGAACCCATTTACTGCAGTTTTAACTGTAGTTAATAACACGTTCAAGAGACACAATGACACTCGGATAAATTTTCGAAAGCATTCAAGGTTCCATAATTATTCCATTTGCGAAGGAACACTCCTCAAGGTGAGGAAAACCGTTACTTTTAGGTGAAATGTTATTTTATTACTCTGTTGTAATAAATGAATTTGTGCTACATATTGGAAGTTCAACAGCTAAATTGTTTCATTTTTGGTTCTGAAGTCAGTTTTCAGTTGATGGATAGCAGTTTTGTTTAAATTAATTTCTTATATTTTAATAGTAAAAAAGTTCAGTTCTTTGATGCTAAAGAAAAATAACATTTATTTCAATGGATTTAAATATGTTAATTGCGCAAAAGACGATTTACTTTCATCTAATATCTTAAAAAAATAATGATGTGACATTTTCATGTCCAGCTATAGATTCTGATTCAAAGAATGATTTGAAACTTGAATGCTTGCGAAATGCTATCTAAAAATATAATGTCAGTTTTACACCTGTATTTCAAATCAATAAATTAAGATGAAAGTTTGCCTCCGATTAGATATTACATAGTGGAACACCCTAAATTTTCTAAGAATCTCTTTGATTGCGACGAATTAGGACTTAGCATACAAATGCGACAAATTAGGACTGTAGCATTTATTTCACGATAATGACGAGCTATATTTACTATATAAATCATTTTAAACAGATAAAATCTGTCGTTTAATCTTATATGAAGTAAATATTTAGAATTAATAAGGCGAATTGGATTTATTGAAGAATTGTTTTTTTAAAAAAAACACCTATCATAAGTAAATAATAATTTTTGCAATATAATCCCAAAGCTACTACAAATAGATAGCTGAATACCATTTTAAGCTACTGGCAATTGTATTCAACTCAACTAGAAAGAAGCAGCTGATAAAAATTTACCATCGCTCAGCAAAGCGAAATTAATTTACAGATGATTCTCGGATTCCGAAACCCTCCGCGCTCTTGCGCATGCGCCAGCAGGAGTTGATTTCACCAAAATAGAGGTGTAGTGAAAAATGGGGGATGTTTACATTTTACTCGGTATTTATACACTTAAGAAATATTCCAGAATTATTCATCCTAGAATTTTAATGAAAGATCTAGAATTGCATAGGACATCAATAAACAATAAATAACATTTTAAATTAAAATATTAGACCTTGGAATATACTACCGTAGAAGGGATACAATCCACGGACAAGTAGATTTCCAGTCCAATGCTCTATCAACTCAACCACGGGGGAATTTGCCTAAGTTTCGTTATGTGGTAATATATTGAACTCTTTTTCAAAAATCACTGAAAGTTTCATAGGAGACTACATTTTCTGGGTGGAGCTCATTATAAATGCGGTTCATCTTGGAAACTTTTCCTTCAAGAAACATTCTCCAATTCGTCAAACTGGCGGCGATTAAGACGATTCGTCTTTTAAATCAGAATAGGAATAATCATATCAATCTTCCTCACGAGCGCGCGGAACCATCGTTTTTTCCAAGTTGTCCAATACTTGAAACGCGTAATTCTGAAAGAATGATATCGTCCTTCCCGTTTTCAAGTAGATTTCATAAAACTACATCCATCAAGATAACTGATGGCACTGAAACCTCAAAAATCAGAAAAAAATGAACCTTCATCGCGTTTCCTCTGAGTTCTTTAAATGTAAATGTAAATACATTAAAAAATTCTATAGTGAAATAATTTAATCCAAAATATAGGCATATTTGACAAAGTATATTATATATTTAATAATTTTTATAAAGATAGCATAAAAAATCATTGTTTTTCTTAAATTCCAGTTCATTGTTGCGTTATTATGAACGCTTTTTGGTTTTGCATGTCTGTTATGAAACATAGAGAGAAAATCCCGATAAATTTGCATATAATAATTTTATAAACCAGCGGGAGTGGTCTCCCCTAAACTTTCTCGTATACTTTCTAACAAAGGTGTCCTACCAGACCCCGAACAGTCTAAAAATTGCGGAGAGGAGAGGACCCGGTCTACCCGAAAGGGTGTAAGGCCCTTGTAGGGCCGGTGGGGAATAATAATAATTAAAGATATAAAAAGAAGAGAGAGGGAGACTGCCGTTAGCACGAAAGGGAACAGTCTCCAGGGACAATAGGAGCTGGGTGGATTTAGGAAATATAAAAAATTCTTTCCAAACTATTGAAACCAAAATTGGACATGGGTCTACAATTAAGTTTAGAAGACCACACACCAAATTCCATTTATATAAGTCACCGAATTTAGGAGTTATCACGCACACAAGCATGCGATTATACAAACAGACAGACAGTCAACCCCTCGATGGATATGGTCCAGCTTTTGATACGAACCTACATTTCTTATGATAAAACTGTGTACCAAACTTTATCCATCCAGCTGTTTAAGTTTTTGAATCATCGTGTTCAGATTGACGGATAGACCGACAGATTGACTTCCCTTTGACGGATTTTGTCCTAAACTTGAAGGAAACCTACAAATTAGGTGAAAAGATCACATACCAAATTTCATCCCTCTAACTTGAATAGTTTTCGAGTTATGTTCACAGACACACAGACAGACATAATTCCAAAATTGTGTTTTTCGGACTCGGGGAGGTCTAAAACGTGGAGATTAACCAAAATCTCGAGTTCGAATTTTTTGACGATTATAATACTTTCTCTTCGTATACGAGAAAGTATAAAAAAATATCATGAACACAGTCATAGCGGAAGGTTTCCAGGATGTACCAACGAAATTTGCTTCACATTTTATCTAAAAGAACACAAGCCAAATAAAGCTAGAGTAGTTACAAAATACCTCGCTTCCTTCTCGTAGTTCCAGCTAAGAGCTTCTATATGGAAGAAATAATCGGTGTATGCTAAAATTATTCCTGTAAAGCACCCTAATGATGAAAATTGGAGCTGATGAGGAGTCCTGGTTGTAGTTCAAAATTCAAAGTGAAAAAATTGGCTCTCTTTTGTGAGGTAAAAATTCCAAAAGAAAAAAAACTATTATCTGAAATAAATACACAAATTCTATCCTTTCGTAGCAGCTTTCATATGCCTTATTAGCTAAAATAACTAATCACAAAAGGTTCCTCATCTTGATTAATTAATCACGATGTATTGAGTACGAGATTAAAAAAATATTCCTTTCTCTGAAATGGAAGCAACGATGCAAAATAAGCATCCCACCTCGAGGCTGTAGTCATTATCCTAAGACTTTTCCATACACGTGCATCGTATTCTTTTGATTTTAATTTCAATAGAGAACAATGATCTTTCTTTCAATGAGTAAAACCTGAAAGGGTACTTGTAGTTCAGAAACTCATAAGTGAGGTCTTTTAAACAAAAGATATTAGATATTTCAAAGTATTAAAAATGAAGCTATTAACAATAAAAAAAGTTCTTTCTGTAATAAACTTGAATGGCATTCAATCATTCGGCTTATACCTTAAAATAGCATACTTGAAAATGAATGAAGCGATTTCAAAAAATTCACTTATTCTTATGAACGAAGTTGTAGAATGTGAAATCCTTTTGTATTTTTTGCGTGTGGAAACTAATACTTGAGTGATAATAATGCTTTAGATAATTGAGGACGCTTTAAATGGCTCGGAACCTTTTCATAACACGCTTTCTTTTTCTATTTATTATTATTATTATTGAAAGTAAACTTAAAACATCAAAGGAATTATAGCGACAAGTTCTGGGTTGAAAATAAGCAGAGCTGTCTTCACAAATTTGAGCGCCTAGGGATAGAGTTATTTCGCACCCCGTCACAAGAGTAACTAAACATTTTAGCACCATATGGCCGAACAAAAGTTTTTACTTAACAAAATAATTCAAAAGGAAAAGAAGATCTCAAAGTTATTGGCACTCACACTATAAACAGTAATACTGTATTTAAAATAATCACACTGCTATTTGTAAATTTTAATAAAATATATTCAAAATGCGAAATATTAGCAAGAGGAAATAAAATAAATTAAAGTGATAAATTGCAAAATAAAGCATTTGGATATGTGGAAACAAAAAAATACAAAAATAATAATGTAAGACCAAATGAAAAAAATAATCCCGTGACTAGCACTTTTGGACGATTTTACACCGGAAAGGTGTGTCAGACAATGAGTCAGATGAGCGCATTTCCGGAATTCTTTGTTAGATCCCGCTAAGTAAAATATAAACAACTCCCCTTCTATTCTTCACTTCCCCCCATTTTGATGAAATTAACTCATTGGCGCATGCGCAAAAGCGTCGAGTGTTTCGGAATCCGAGAACATACTAAAATAATAAGATAAATATAAGACCGAATAATAAAAATAGTATAAGAACAAAAAAACATCGTATTAGTTACGCGCAAAGTTCGGGTCTTGAGGAGTTAAAATTTTTAGACATTTTTTCAAGCCCCCTCACAGAAAAAATTAACGCTTTTCTTTAATACTTGCTATTCGTGACCCTCGAAAACGTTTGTAGCCGGATTCGCCTCCATTTTGACTTACGCGTTTTTAATTTGAAATAAAATATATAATACACTTTGATATAGCTCTCTATAGTCTGATTAAATTACTAAATCTGATGCACTACTATGATATTAGGCATCAGCGTGCAGATACCTACTTTACCATTGATAATGTTGGTAACTTCTATTACATGCATAATGTAGGATTTTTTTACTGATTGCATGAATATTTTTGAATTGATTTACACGTTTATGCATCGTTAAGAAATCGATGGATGTCCAGTGACAAGCCATAGTTACATTTTTAAATTTAACATAATTAAAATTATAAATAAATATTTAAATTATAATTTTACAGAGTTTAAAATGGGATTTTGGGCGTAAACTTACGTCTCTCCTTAGTGGTCTAATGGTGTGTCGGGAAAGGAAAAAATTATGACGCTTTTCGTGATATTTTTAAACGCTTAGAGCACCGCAACTAAACAACATAAAGAGTTGGTTTTAGTTTCATTTAACAGAGAAAGGTAGACATTGAAGATTTCAAAAATAATTTTAGAATTTTTAATTATGGTTTAATCACAGTCGAGTTGCAAATTTGGTGAAAATCACGAAGAATTTTGATGACGTCACAGCGACCGATGCACGAGCACATATCGGTTGTGAGCGGTATATTAACTGGATTTTAGCAGATTAATAATTGATTCATCTCAGATTAATTAATTCATTCAGATTAATTAATTTATCAGAGAAAGGCCATAGAGCATAGGTCATAAGCTAAAGTCATAGGTTATACTTTAGTTGCATAGACTTTAGAGCTAAAATGGCGTGTGGCCTCTGAAGAAGAATCGCCATTTTGGCTCTTTTCCATTTTGCTTTCATTCTAATTGTATTTTTCGTTCTAATTTGCTTTTTTGTGTTTTATATTAAGGTTTTATTAATGCTTTCTTTTTATAATTCTTAACTTAATTTTTGAAGTTCTAATTTAGTTACATAGAGCTACTTTAGTCACAGAAAGTCATAATTGTGTAAGGTAAATAAGTCTACGCCTCTCAATCCCAGGCCGTTTTGCACAGACAGCCACCCGTCGATTTTTTTTCCTTGTGTTTTTCATGAATTATATATATTTCCTTTTCCTATTTCAGTCTAAAATACTGTTGATTTTTCAGTTAACTTGAGGCAAATAGATTTGCAACCATAAATTCTCGCGTAATTTCCAGGATAAATTTAAATCAAGTATCTCTTAAATTTGCATTCAGTGGTACTATGTTTATGAAGAGAAACTTTTTCTTAATCTTTTTTCTATACGAATTAAACGCCATCGAATCAATTTCTAATTTCTACGCTTATTGTTACTGAATATCTATTAAAAGAATTTTCATTCGTATAATTTCTTTTTCAAAATGTGAAGATATTAAGACGAAATATATGCAACGGAATATATACATACCATAAAAACTTTATTAAAAGGCGAATTGTACCATCTAAATTATTTTATAGAATTAATCAACCCATTTATATTCAGTATTAAATTTCTTTGCAAGCTGTTTAAATTCAATGGAAAATCTACTGGCTTTTAAAGATGAATGAATAGAAGCTAGTTATGAAATGTGCGTAGGAATTTATAGTCGGAATTTTAATCAGAGAATTTTATTTGCTTTTTAGGATTGAATATATTTTGAGTTAAAACCAATGTAGGTTTCATTTTAATAGCTTCCAACGCGTAGAAAATCAATATCGTATGGTCAAATATATTTATCAAAAGAAAATGATTTGTATTTTGATGATATGTGCACCTACATGGGAATATCATAGAGTGTGATGCAATTGGAAATATTCCATTTTTGGAAATGTCTATTTTTGGAAAGTACATTTTAACAGATGTAAAATTTTTGCTTATCATGAAGATAACAGCTCAATCCAAGAAACAATTTTTGTGATTTCAAAAATTTATTAAAATTCTTTATAATAGCTGCCTTTCTTAGAAAATAGGATTTTGCGTCATATATTTGAAGCTTCTATAAACAAAGATATTCAGTACATTTTTTTATCTTAATTTCCTGCATATAGGAGAAAATATAACGTTGAGATACTTGTATTTATAAGAAAGTAGTTGATTTGTAAGTAAATCGTTTTTAAAGGCTTGGAGAATTTCATTTCTTGTATTGTTATAATTTTTTCTGCTCAATTTTTTCGTATCTTTCAGTTATTCATATTTCGTTTTTCTCCTGTCTTATTTGTCATTAGCGAATTTCATAACACATAAATTTCGTTATTTCTTGTATATCTTTGGTATACAAACATTTAAAAAATTATTTGCTATTAACGGTGACTGTTTCAAAAAAATTAAGTCCCTTCTTTCATAATTTTACATACAGTTACTTCATTTAACAATGTATGTAGAGAGAAATATGATAAACATTAGTTTCTTGAGAGAACATAAGTGAGTTAGCAATATCTTAAAAGAAAGCATTAACCCTCTGGTTCCTAAGACCATTGGAACAGAGGGATCTCAAAATACGGGAACGCCCGAGTTCCTCTTTCAAAGATAAGGGATGTGCACCTACCTACCATCGAAAACGACAATGACAGTTGGCACTGTCCGAATTCTATGAAAAGCACCCTTTTCCCCCAACCCATCTGGGCGAGCCACTCTGACGAAGAAAGCGCGCGCCGCGGATGAGAAATCAATCACACTTAACGAAAGGGGGTGGAAATTTCGTAGTGATATTCGGGCGGCTATCGTCTTTTGCTTGAAGAGACGTTTGGGACGTTCCCGTATCGATAGAGATAAAGATAATTTAATAAGATTACAAACACATAGATAATAATATTACGAAGAAACATATTGTTGGAAAGAGTTATATATCGAATATTGTACTATTGTCAAGCACTTTTTAATACATTTTAAGCAAGTAGCTTCTATAAGTAGGGCACAATACAATGCCAAAACTAAGGTGTTTTGTTTTTAAAAAAAATATATCCCTTTGCTTAGGACTGAGAATTATACACAGTTCAGTCAGATTAATGTGACCACCTGTCAAGAGCCAGAATAACCACTTTTGGCAGAGCGGACCGCTGCGAGACGTGCAGGAAGAGAGTCAATTAGGTTTCTGAAGGTGTTCACTGGGATGTTGAGCCATGCCGACTCCAGTGCAGTGGCCAGCTGCGCTAGATTACGCGGTTGAGGATCCATGGCGCGAACAACACGATCGAGGTGGTCCCACAGATTCTCAATTGGGTTTAAATCCGGTGAGTTTGCTGGTCAGGGGAGTACGGTAAACTCATCCTGGTGCTCTTTGAACCACGCACATACACTGCGAGCCGTATGACACCTCGCATTGTCCTGCTGATAGATGCCATCATTCTGAGGAAAAATAATTCGCATGTAGGTGTTGACATGGTCCGCAAGGACAGATGCTTTTGAGGATACACTCTTGGTAGCCCCTTGGTTCATCTGGGCGGTCAGTTGTTCGACAGTTGCACGTCTATTCGCCCGAACGCATCTCTGTAGCCTTCGTTCGCCTCTGTCATCTATAGCCCGTGGTGCACCTTATGTGCCACGCCGCTGATTTTGGATACTGCCATATTGCCATGCACGCTATACTTTTACCACGGCGGCACGCGAACAGTTCACAAAATTAGCCGTTTCCGAAATGCTTCCACCCTTGGCCCGAAAGCCAATAATCATGCCCTTTTGGACTTCGGATAAATCGCTACGTTTCTGCATTACGCCAACGATTGAAATGCTTTTCGATGCCCTAGGACATCCTTTATATACACTCCACTGCACTGTGCTGCCACCTGCCTTCTGTGATTGGTTATTTCACGTTGACGTCGAAAGTAAGTGGTGGTCACATTAATGTGACTGGACTTTGTATATTAGGTACGTAACGAATAGTGATTTGGGCGAATAGCCGAATACCAAATTCTTAAAAACATTTAACTTTTGATTGCAAACGAAATATTTTCCAAACTTTAAATGGAAAATTTTGAAGATTAAATAAGATTTATTTTTTTATTATTTGTATATTTAAAGAAATGTGACCTTTAGATAGATTTGTAATATAATAAATACCTTAATTCCAATAATAATAAATGAGAAACCCTCATCATTTTGAGATTGCTTCAAAGAAATAAAAGACTCATCACTGCAAAAAATGTCAATGGCAAACACAGAAAAATTGAATGTATAAATTAATATTACTAGATTTAATGGATAAATTAAAATTACTAGAGTAAATTCAATGAAAATAAATTAAAATTGCTAGAGTAAATTGAGTGGATAAATTAAAATTACTAGATTAAATTGAATGGATAAATTAAAATTGCTAGAGTACCCTATTTTGATAAAGAACTTCCAATAGGTAGGATAGAGTGTCCACTTAATTGATGGAAAAAAATACAGAAAAACTGCCAAGGTTCGCAAATTTAGGAAGAAAATATCTTTCATCACCTGCAAGGTTTATATAATAACCGTTTATTTTCTGAAGCTGCTAAGATATATGAAACCATAAGGAACAGACTTCTATAAATGATATGCGCCATTATTAAATACACTTATGTGAAATTTCAACTTAAAATTGGATAAATGTTAGGTTATTTTTGTAATAAATAATATTCATTACATCCCTATTATATATATAACATCCGTCGTGATCAGTGGGCCGTATATGTCCCAGCAGTCTTAAGACTGAATGAATGTTTAAAATCCGACATGAATCATTGAGAAATTTTGTAAAGAAAAAAATGAGTTTTGCAATTTAGATTTTAAAACAATTTCAAAATTTTCTTGAAATTATATAGTATTTTCCGCAAACAAAGCATGCGCACTTGTTATATATCAAAAAAGTGATGCAACACTGTGAGAAAACCGCTGAGCAACAACCTACGGTAAAGACATCATCTACTTATAAAAGTCAATGTTTGCGTGTGTGTGTGTGCGATGTCTAAACGAATCTATAGCAATTTTAGCCATGAAATTTGGTACACAGGTAGTCGTAATGGTGACTCAATGCATCTCGAAGCCGGAATTTTGAAATTTTAGTCTAGAATTTTTTTTTAATGTTCTGTGTTGTTTTGGTTCATTAATTTTTCAACAGAATGGTTTTGAATAATTGTACGAAAAGAACAGATAAACCATCGGAAAGAGCACACGAATTCCGTTCTAATAAAGTTAGTTTTGAATTTCTAACATATTTTACTGAATTTTAAGAAATTTTTGAAAAATAGTCACTTTTATGGTAATTTTTAATAAGGATTTCTTCAAATTTTCGCATCTTCATTACTTCGTTCAGTTGTGTGTAATCTACTTACTTAACTCTTTCACGGCGAACAGATATGAACGTCCCGAAAGAACATTAAATAATACTTCTGGGCCGGAGGATATTTTCCATCAGTAATAACAAGTTTTGAAAAGGTTTCCATTTATAGAACACTAGCAGTCGCTCACGGCGATGCCCGTGGGAATCAGGACTTCAACAAATTGGGAGTGGGGGGGGGGATGCCCACAACGACTCAAAGATTGAGAACAAATCAGAACAAAAGATGAACAATGATTGCTGCGATAATGTCATTTTATCAAAACAGACGTATATATAATTGAGATGATGATGGACGACAGATAATGACGTCACCTGCCGGAAGGAATCGATTGTAGAAATGCATGCTGGAAATAAAAGCATATGATGTCACCTGCCGCAGGAAGAGGCACGCACCAGACGATGAAATTCAACAATGCACATTCCAGGAGAAACTCTCGCTGCAAATCTCGCTAGCAAAAGAACTGTCTGAACTGATCAGGGAAAAATTAATTTAAAAAAAACGGAAAAAAGATATTTTAACAGTTCTTGTTTAAAATCCGACAGAAACGTCCAGTTGTAAGCTGAAAAAAATAAAAATTATATAGAGATGTTAAACGTC
>BGPR01019948.1:9850-23050 GCA_013235015.1 Araneus ventricosus
ACACAGTACCGTAAGCCCAGGAGATCGGAAAAAACACAAGCCGCACATAAAATGCCGGATATAAAAATGTACGTTATGCATATATTCTAACAATCAAATAATTTTTTTAAATACTACATTTTGAAGAACGTTTCATTGTGTTGATTTACTCACTTCTTCCAATCCTAATCTCAAACGCAACAAGAAAGGTGTACTTTGTCTACAACAGAAGACAATTTCAGTCAGGAAGAAGTCCAGAGTCACGCAAACCGACCACTCTAATTAAAAACAAAGTACCCTAAGCCCAGGAGATCGAAAATAACCTTCGCCGGACTTAAAAATACCCATCGAAGCCCAACATGCCGACACTCCCGCCCGGCAGGAACAAGGCCTCTCCCGAAAGGAAGCCTTCCCAGTGCCTTCCACCCTAGCAACCATTCATCGCTCGCCCAGAAACGGGAGAAATCTCCGGTACATCTGGCGGGAAAAGGGACGCCGGTTTTTTATTTTTTTCTTCTTTTCCCGGATCATGATGAGTGCGTACCGGAGCGCCAAGTTCAGCAGCATGTCTTTCGCGGACGAGACTGAAAACAACAGGTAAGGTTCCCTTTGCAATATTTCAGTTGAAGTCAGAGAACGAATTCCGATGTGGCAGGGGGTTGAGAGATGCCAGCGAGGTAGGGGTTGGGGTGGAGGCTATATCGAACGGCTCCGGCTTCTTGAACTACTGGCCTTGTTTCTATCCGGTCGCGGGGAAGACGGCCGTTTCTTGCTTGCTTGACAGATGAGAAGCAGATGTGTCTGTCTGGCTTCCCTACTCTAACAGTGTTTGCGTACAGTGGTGTAAATTTTATAGGAGATGGTAGAGCTGATTTTTTTAATGAAGAATTCATCCTTACGCTTATAAAGATGGGATGTTCTGCCGCTAGATAGCGTGATACATAGTTTCAGCTGTCAAATGGTATCAGACTGGGTCTGAAAATAGTGGTTGCCAAGAGTCAATGGGTGATACTCACATCTACAATGCCACCTTACATATTTTAATTTTATTTATTATAAATATAATAAAATAAGATTAAAAGTTAACACACACACACACACACACACACACACACACACACACACACAACTACACACACACACACACACACACACACACACACACACACACACACACACACACACACACACACACACACACACACACATATATATACAGTCGGACCTCTATTTGACGAACCTCTGTTTTGCGAATTTCTCTATTTTGCGAACTTTTTCTTGGAGCCGAGAACATTTTACGAATTTCTTCGTAAAATAACCTCCAAATAGCGAAGCGCATTCTCTATTTAACGAACTTTTTCTTGTGATCCAATATTTTTTTTCTACCCATTTCTCAAAATATTTCTAAACATTTCAAACTTATTCTTTCTTTTAACACATTTTATGGTGATTAGTGACCTTGAAGCTGGAAAATGTCAAAGCGAAAGCGCTTGAGCATCAAAGAAAAAAATTTTAATTCTTCATGAGGTGGATAAAGGCATGAAAAAAGGATATTGCTTTAAAATTTGGTATTCCTCCAAACAGCTTATCAACCATAATAAAAAAATCGCGATAAGATACACAATTATGATTCATCGAATTCTTGTTCAAAACGTTTAAAAGCATGTGTCTATGAAGATGCGGATGAGGCAGTTTTGAAGTGGACAGTGTGAAAAATAAAAACAATACAGCATTGAATTGCGATGAAGACGAAGATGACGAATATGGAAATGATCATGATGCAGAAATCAACAAACCTTCGTATGATGAAATGCTAAAATGCATTAATTTTAATATAAAATTATTTTTTTAATTGCAAATACAGTGTATTCCCGGACAATGTTTTGTTTTAATCTTGTTTTCCTTGCAGATTTCTTTTTGATGGGTAAAATATATAAAACAAATAAATGTTAATTTACAAAATAAAGGTGCGATTAATTACTTTTTTAATAATATTTAGTGTTTATGAATTTAAAATCTGTTTTGTGTAGTTTAATGTATTTTAAAAGGTGAATCTCTATTTAATGAATTTTCCATATAACGAACTTTTTTTCGGGATTTAGCGACTTCTCAACAGAGGTCCGATCAGAAGAGAAAAGACATATATATATATATATATATATATATATATATATATATATATATATATATATATAATATATATATATATATATATATATACAAAAAAGTGTATATATATATATATATACAGTGGAGTCTCCCTATAACGAAATCGCTTGGTTCCAATTAAAAAATTCGTTATAGAGAAAATTTCGTTATACGGAGATTAGAGATTTTTGCAGTTATTTAAGTAAATGTTCCAAACTTTTCAATAGGTGCGATAAGTTCAAATGTATTTAATTATGATTTTCAATTAAAAATAAAGTAATATATATTATAAATTTGTTGAAATTATACTAATTTTTATTGTATGAATAAAATGCTCAAAAGTTAAGACAATTCACTAATTTAGAGAACAATTTGTACAAGTATGTAGTTACGTTTATTTTACTTGAAAAATTCCGTTATTTTACATTTCTTTGCATTTCGTGATGTTAAATTTTCAGAAAAATTTTCACATTTTAAGAGTGAGTGGTTCCAGAAACAGGCACGTGTGAGCGAATTGATTGCACAGAAATTATCAGCTTTCTTCAAAAATGACAAAAATCGAAAAGATAAACCTCTGAAAAAAGTCGTTATAGGGAGACAACCACTTCGTTATATGGAGAATATTTTGAATGTTATTTAACATTCCGATTAAAAATTTCGGTATAGGGAGAAATTCGCTGTAGAGAGACTTCGTTGTAGGGAGACTCTACTGTATATATATATGTAATAATCTCACTTAATTTTACTTTAAATTCTAATATTATATATTTTAAAGTCTTAATTTATTCGAAAATAACTTTTCTTAAACTCCAGTTTCGTTTCATTTTCCGCGCTGGAGTATATTAAATCTCACGTTTTGGCATATTTATTACTAAAAGAATATTTTAATAGTTTCCACACGCCCACATAAATCGCGAAATCAGCGACTTGTTGGAGTCATACTTTTCCCTAAAACACTTACGTAATTTACTAAAAATCGCTATTATTCCCTTCACTTTGATCTCGTGTCTATATGTTAATCCCCTATCTGAGAGAACGTAGGGATTTTCCGTTCTCTTTTGACTTGAAACTTTCATACGAGGTGTACGTATATTCCGCCACTCTCCCATAATAAATAAAAAATAGTTAATAACTCGACCTGTTCCTTATCTAATGACTACAACAACGAAATCATTTTATATATATATGAAATGTATTCGTCGTTGTAGTCGCTAAATAAAAAAACAGGCCGAGTTATTAACTAATTTCTTTTTATTATCAGAGAGTGACGGAATGTACGTACATCTTAGTATAAGGTTTCAAGCCAAAAAGAGAGCAGAAAATCCCTGCTTTTTCTCAGGTAGGGATTTAACAGGTGACACGTGATCAAAGTGAAGGGAATAATAGCTATTTTTAATATATAAAGTAAGTATTTTAGGGAAAAAGTCTAGCGCCAAGGAGATGCCGTCATGATTTTTTGTAGGCACGTGAAAGCGATTAAAGTATTCTTTTAGTAATTAATATGCCAAAACGATAGATTTAATATACCTCCAGAGCGATAAACAGAACGAGACTGGAGTTTAAGAAAAGTGATTTTGGAATACATTAAGACTTTAAAATATATAATATTAGAATTTGAAATAAAATTAAGTGAGATTATTACATATATATATATTACTAATAACGGTATACACGTATTATACATATTATTGGAAGTGAGAAATGCCAAATATAAATACAAATTTATGATTGAATTTGAAATAATTTTGGAGGGAATTTAGCATACTGTATATGTGGAACTAAATTGTATTTTGAGAACTTTTTAACCACACTAAAAATAAAGTGCTAGGGAGCACAGATCTTTTGCTAGAAAAAAGTTGTTTACCTTTCTCTCGCACACTTATGTTGGGGGCCCATATCGATCCATATGATTTTTGTCCTTTAAAATAAGTGCTTCTAATGACTTAATTACAGCTTTTGGCATCCGAGATTCTATAATTTGATAAAAGTCAGACTCAGTGGTGTAGTCGCAAAAGAAGCAGTGCCGAGGTGCTCTAAAGCACATATCACACGGACAGCTACCGTGATCTATTCTCTGAGCATGAACACAATCCCACTCATCAAAAAAAGTTTGTAGCACGTGACGCATTGAGACAACTGGTCAGACAGGATTTCGGTCATCGTTGCGCCATTTTTGGCGAACTACGTCACCGTCAAAGTCACACCCGATTGGTTTGAATTTTTGTTGATCGCGATTTCCCGGCCCCATCGTATGCATTTTCAAGCCGGTTGAATACATCCCACGATTTCCGTCACCTTGTCTGACCGGTCACGTGCTACGAACTTTTCTGCTGAGTGGCATTGTGCTCGTGCTCACGATAAAAGATTACGATAGCTCTCCGTGTGATATGAACGTAAAAGCAGCAACGGAACGCTCTAATCTGGATGGCAAAAATCTCGCTGTTTCAAGGGCGCTTTCACACTTTTTTGTTACTTATTTCTCGTAAAAAGAAGCAGTGCTGGAACGGTGTTCCGGCTCCACTTCACCCTTGATCAGACTCGTCATTACACGCGAAGGGACTGAGCAATTAGTTTAGAATTTTTTTTAATCACACAAAGAAAATAGAAAGAGGATCTGTGGCAGTGATGGCGAAACTTTTTGAGAAGTGGGCCAGATTTTTTTCATTATCTGTCTACCTATATAAAATGCTTATGTGGACGCAAAATAGGGTCGAATTTGTTAATCGCATTTTGGCAACACCTCGCAAGTATCGTTTGTTTACATCTGTGGAAAGTCCGAGATAATGAGTTTTTTTCTGACCACGTTTTTTCTTTTTAAGTTAAATAGTTTAAACAAAATAAGTCTAAGACTTGCAGTTTCGATTAAGCAAATTAATACATTTTTAGGTAAAACCGAAGTGTACGGTACATCTCTCGCCAAGCTGGCGTCAAATCATGAAAAACTCGCTAAACGTCCGCCATGTTACCACATTTACCATGTCACCGTCCGTCATCGGGTTACCATATTTAGCGATTTTTCGCCCAAAAAAGATTCAAGTTTGGCGCCGTACCATACACTTTGGTTTTTGTTTTGTTTAATTTTGAATAGTTAATATGAACATATTTTAAGCCACTTTTCTTCATGATATGTCCTTCTGGCTAAAAGGTTGTTAAATCATCTGTCAACAACTGAAATTTTCTGTGGTTTAAAATATAAATGACTATCCAGATAAAAAAATTATATCTCTCCTGACTAAATAATAATTGAATTGAGTATGCATACAAGTGGAGAAGCTTTCTTCACCAACATTTCATTGAAAAGAGTGCATATTTAAAATTTTGGTTAAAAAAGCAACTATTTTAGAAATTTTGAAAAAGGCTATCTTATTAGTTTTAAAAAGCTAAAACAAAATAATTATTATATTTTTTAATTTTTAATAGCTAATATGAACATATTTTAAGCCACTTTCCTATCTACTAAGTCCATTTTTTAGCTGAAAGGTTGTGAAATGGGATATATCACCCTTTTTTGTGCAAAAAATAAACATTTTTGAAGAGTTTGTAAAAAAGGCTATCTTATCAATTTTAAAAAGCTAAAAATGCACAATTATTATGGTTTCAATTTCGAATAGTTAATATGAGCATATTTCAAGCAACTTTTCTGTTTAAATTGTTCTTTTTTAGGTAAAAGTTAGGTTAAATTAGGCCATTACTTGACAACACAAATTTTCTGAGGTTTAACACATTAATATCTACCCAGAGAGAAAATCTCTATCTTTCTTGACTAAAAAAAATTGGAATGTGTATGCAACATGTGGGGAAACTTTTCTCAGCAACATTTCATTGAAAATAGGGCATGTTTAAAATTTTGGGGGAATGCAGTTATGGCAAATAAAGCTGTTGAAGATATTGTCAATTGTGTATGCCAAGAAGTTTTAAATGACTGATTTCTGATTGATGCAAATATTTTTGATTTTTAACCATCTCAGAATTAAATATATTAGCATTCAAACTTCTCTTTAACATTTACATATTGTTGCAAAAGTCTTTCTGTGGGTGTATGGTGTAAACAGTCCAACACGCAGGATAATGGAGAATGAAGGTTTATTCACAAATATGCAGAAAAACACGTAGCACAGGTACAGGAAACGATAGTTCTTGCACAGATCAGCAATGTAAACAGATAACAATTCACAGGTAATAACAGTTCAGCACTTTGATAGTTATCAACACAAACAGTCAGCAAATAACTAGTAACGACAATAACTGCACTTTCAATAGCGCTCAGCTCACCAGCTTCCTAGCTCGCACTGCGGACGAGGCTCTAAAGTCGTTTCCAATGGATCAACACACACCCTCGGCGTCTAACAGCTTACTAGCTCGCACAACGGATAGAACTCCAAAGACGTTCGCGCTCCAAGGCGATCCCAGTCGACCAACACTCACTCCGTCGTCCAAGCGCTCTCCTTATATAGTCTCCCGCGGCAGGCCGTGACGTCACACGGAATGATCTAGTACATTCGTGGCATATCTTCTCTCCTAATAGAGATATCGAGAAGATTCCAGCATCTTTGAGATCCTATATTTCGTCTCCAAAGTCGCCAAATTTGTCGCCAAGGTCAGGGGGCCAGACGTGGCTACTGTCCGTCATCTCATATTTACCCCTGTAAAACTCTCTTCCCAACCATAAGACTCACATTGCTGAGAAGCGACTCTCCATGTTTGTAATAATATATATCTCTGTACTTCCAGAAGGTTTTAATTCTAGAAATTGATGAAAAATTAATTTTAGGAGTTCATGGAATTTCAAATAATTTAAATTTACTTTTAGTAATTAATGTACTTATAATTTCCTATTACTAGCAGAAACGCATAACTGTATGGCGAGCGAGCGAATCGAGCTGGGATCACGCAATGATTCCAAAAGAATCACAAAGTGATTCTTGGGGGGGTTGGCGAGCGGACGCCCCCCCCGCCGGGTGTAACCCACTAGTTTTTTTTAATACTAACCCGTGGGTCATTAAGTCAGCGCCATCACTTGGAATGGAGGGGGTGAGGGTAAAAAGTGGTGTGGTAAAAAGGGTACCAATAATTTGGAAACACACAAAATTTGTCAACGGAAAAAATTTACTCTTGAGCTTTTCCTTTGTTCTCACATTTAAAATCCCCTAAAAAAATTACGTTTTCTCTTTGTTCTACGACTTTTACTTTTGGAAGTGAAGAGCAAATAATAAATATAAAAAAAACTTTAAAAAAAACAGCTTTCACCTATGCATTAAAAAAGAAAAAATAAATTTTTCTCAAAAATCTAGAGGTCAGAACAAAAATCGGAAAAGCGTGAGGCGCAGGTAGAAAAGCTGTAAGTAAATATTGTTTGCAGCGCCTCACGCTTTTCCGATTTTGGTTTGACCTCCAGATTTTTGAGAAAAAAATTATCATTTTCATTTTTAATGCATTGGTAAAAGCAGTTTTTTTAAAGTTTTTTATATTTATTTTTTTCTAGTTTTTAGTCTTTAATTCATGTCATAATTCAGTATTATAAATAGTTTGGGATCTTAGAATCAATTTCTCATGAACTAATTCCAACAATTATTTTATTGAAAAGAGCTCTAAAATTATTGAAATATTGCATTATCATCAATACCCAATGAATATGCAGAATTTCAGATATACAATACATTAGGCAATGAGTGAAAAATCCATCACAGAATTCTGATCTTACAAACAAACATAAAATATTTCGAACTTAAATCCATTTTCTTCAATTAATTCCAGCTATAATTTCTTTAAAAAGATCTATAACAGGATATACTTATTTTTATTTTTATTGAAACATTTAAATTACTGTTTAAAGTATTTTATTTCTCAAAAATACTACAGATGGCGCCCCTGAAACCTACCAAGTGCAAATTTTGCGATTTTTTTTTAAAATTGATAATTGAGAGCTCTAAAACTTGCATAATAAAATATTGCATTGCCATCAAGACCAATAAATATACAAATTTTCAGAACTCTAGTGCATTAAGAAGTGAGTGAAAAATCAATCACAAAATTCCAACCTGACATACAAACATGTCGAACTTAGTAAAAGAGTTTAAAAATAAAGGTCGACGTCGAGAGATTGACATCAATGGGGTGATACCATGAATTATCGTACCAGGTGTAGAGATAAGATAGAAATCAGTTAGCCAACGTTTGCTTCAAAAATATTTTTTATAAATTCGACATTAGATGAATACACTTTCATTTTTTAATATTTTTGATTGTCTGATCTCTCTTCTATGATATAAAAAATAAATTTATAAAAATCAATCAATCAATCAATCAATCAATCAATCAATCAATCAATCAANCAATCAATCAATCAATCAATCAATCAATCAATCAATCAATCAATCAAATCAAATCAAATCAATCAATCAAATAGATTTGATTATTTATCAATCAAATTTTTTAAAAAGACTTCGTGGGTCATTTAAAAAGACTTCATGGGTCAGTGTCTGACCCGTGGGTCATAGGTTCGTCACCACTGCTCCATGTCTTTGACGCCTCGTCAACCATCTGGTTAACTAAAGCAACGTAAAAGAGATAAAGAAATGAAATTGATAACTACGACTTCGGTGTTATTTTCAATTTGTAATTTCATAACGCTATTAAATTTGAAAATTCCAAGAGTATGAGACTGAAGCGGATAAATTCTGAAGAGAATAATATTAAGCACATGTATGTAGAGTTTAAAACAAACCCGGTGTAAAGCGTTTCATAAAAACGTAACAGATCTTTATTTTTATATATATAGAGAGAGAGAGTAATTGAGCACTTATCACAATCATGTTAAAGAAATTTCTAGATATTTTCTATTGACTCCCCTGACAAGAACACAGAATTATACTCGGTATAGTAATTTACCATCCTAAATATGCAGTTTTTTTGGATTAGGGGTTGTCAAGTTTTTATGCTTGTTGCACTTATGCATATTTTGAGAACTAGTGCAATGACATTTTACACCAAATTGTATACTTAGTTGCTTATGAGGAAGTAAAGAAATGCCTAATGTAAAAAAAATTGCTAATAACTATTGACGTGGTTAAAAAAGTATCAAATCCTATGCATCTTAATTCCATCTTTTAAAATTCACCTTTTTTGGTGAATTGTTTTCAAGGTAACTTAATCTCAGTTTACATATTGAAATTAAAGATTAAATTTGCTTTTACTTGAATAGCGCATTTTCTCAGGTGACAAATTATGCATTCTGCAAAACCTAATGATTTTAAATATTTACTGCAATGAATTTCACAAATTTTTGAGAAATTAATATCGATTAAACGCGATTCCTATATCAAATAATATTACTAGCAACAATTAACTGCATTTGGAGGGTTGATTTTGAAAAAATAAAAACTTCATTCTATTACATCAGTCGACAGTTAAATTTCAATATATACATTTCTTACATGCTCGAATCGTTTTCTTGTCAAAGTATTTTCTCTAACCTCTAACTTTTTTATAATATAGGGTATTATATAATATTTATTTATTAGTAGTTGATACAGCGCAGAGCATCCGTGCTTGTTCATATGCATACCATGATTTTCCTGATGATTCTAGAGCCAAACTGGCGATTCAGCCTTCCTAGAAAATTTGCCAAGGAAAAAAAAAAGGCGCCAAGCGGTGTAAGCATAACAGAAAAGAAGCCAACATACAGTGTTCACAATAGTAATCTTCATAATGTTCACCTGAATTTGTGAATTGACATGATTTTATCTTCACTGACTTAAACTATTTTGACGTTGGTCTAAACGTTCTCTGAATCGCCTAATTCCATCTGCTTCATTTCTAATGGATCTCTTTTGAATAATTGCTTCCAAAGTTTCATTTTATTGTAAGAAATATCGTGAATTCTTCGTCATAAACACATTTTTTTCGAGAAAAAGTTATTTTACACCAGAGCTAATATAGAAACAGGCTATGTGTATGAAAGTATGCCTAATATTGATTGATTGAGGGTTTTTTAGCTGCAAAGTCTATTATACCCGTATTCACAAAAGGTTCAAATTAAAAAATGCCGAAAAACTTCAAGTTCTGGAGGAAATATGAAGGTTCTGTTTATTTTCAAAGACTTTGCTTGTGATTTCCTTATATCTATAGGTTGCTGAAGAAGCAAGTCCAAGTTTGTTCCAGAGATGACCACGAATGGTTGAATACCTAGAGCAGTGAAATAAAATATGATCCTGATTGTTCATAACGTTGCATGTATTACACATTGGATTGCCTGAAAGATCAAATTTATTCAAAAGGCCTGGGGTTATTAATGTTTCACTAAAAATTCTGGCGCAAATTATGTCTTGTCTTCTGTTCTTTGTCCATTTGAAGATGGATCTGATGTCTGGGATTTCTCCAAGTTCTTCATAATATTTACTATCACTGTAATTTCCTGAAGTTCTTTTTCTAGAGTTGTGCTTCAGGAAAGAATATCCTCTGATGCAATCCAGTTAATGTATGGGCTATGTTCGGTAACTAATTTTGAGATAAAATCCGCCTTTATATGCCTAATATGGAGGAGACTACAGGTTTTGTTTTGTAAACAAACAGATCGTTGCCATCGGCAAAAGAGAAATTAACCTCTTTTCTATGTCACGCACGTTAGCGTTATATATATATATATATATATATATATATATATAGATGGGCCTTCTATAATGGGTCATAAAAATCTACGGAAAATCGACGAGTGATTCAGGTGATGGGCATCGCCGATCATCTGTGCTCCATCAACAAATCTGAAGCTCACACTCTCGTACCAGAGGATTCACACTTCCCTTTTAAAAAAAGCTGTTCTTACATGCTCAGAATCGTTTTCTTGTCAAAGTATTTTATTAATCTCCAACTGCTTTATAATATAGGACATTATACAATAGATTTAAAGCACCGTTTATACTTTTCTCATTTATACGTCGTTTCACCATAGTCTCGATTCATTTGTATGCATGCATTGCAATTCATTTCGATTGTACGTCTTTTCATTTATACGTCGTTTCACGTCAATCCCTTGAAAGACATACAAACGGTGCTGTACTGCATTTATTTATTTTTGATTTTCTAGAATGAGTTATTGAAAATTCATAAAAATCTACGGAAAATCGACGAATGATTCAGGTGATGCGCATCGCCTTTCACTGAATTATGCTCACCAACCGATCATCTGTGTTCCATCAACAAATCTGAAGCTCACGCTTTCGTACTGGATGATTCATGCTTCTCTTTAAAAAAGCCCTCGCTTTGAAATGGAGGGCTGAAAAGGGGAGAAAATCAAAACAACCTTCTCATTTCCCCCCGGGCTCTTCACGTAAGAGGCAGAGTTAAAAAGGCAGGATAAAGAGAGGGCGGGGAGGGAGAAGGATTTTTCAATTTCCGATCGAGCTAAATGAATTGTGAGAAGAGCCTCCTCTTTTGGATCAGGCACTGGAGATAATTCGAATGGATGAGAGGTAATCATCTCCCTCCCAGATGCCAAGCGATCTCGTTGAATTGACCATAACAGGCCGTGGTTATCACCGCTGAAGGCTGCTCTTCCGTTTTATCATCACTTTAGATTAGAGACAAATTTTGAGAGCCTTTTGTGTGTAGAGTGTGTTTTATAGAGTGGTAAAATTGGCAAGGAAAAACACAACAATGTGACACTCTTGTTTTGCTGCTACAGGGTGATAATAATTGAGCTATATGAAATAAAAAATGAAATTTTCAAAAACCACCGAGTGCAAAAATTTTATTCAAATTTTAGAAGTAACTACATATATTCGGATTTAGTTTATGACATGTTCGATATTCTTGCCATCAATGGCTATGACGTGGCGCAGACGAAGAGCAAAATTCTGCAAAAATCGCTGAAGTGTCGAGTCATCGGCACTACCAGTAATATCGAACTTTTCAATCACGTTTCTGATTGTTATAACACTTGGACCGGTTGTCTTCAGCTTGTACTCGGTCGCAAATTTCCTTTGAGCCTCAATCGGGTTGTTATTGCTCGAGTTGTAGGCCTTGACGATCGATATATGCTCAGGAACGCTGTATTTGGACATTTTCAACGAAAAATTAACAACAACAACACTAAGAAGGCGCATGCTAAAAAAATCCCAACATGCCCTGCATTCAACCGCCAAGTTTTAACTGAATCTCGCCAACAGTTCAAAAGTTATCAAGGTTTTTTTTCATATAGCTCAATAATTGTCACCCGGTATGACAATGAAGTTCGCGTATTTTATGATGGTATTTTTATGCCTGTTATTTGTTCCATATTAGCATAGAATGACTACTCATATCTCATTTTTTACTTCTTATTGCACAATAGTTTAAATTTAGTGCGTATTTTGCCATGGACTATGATATTTATAAGGTGTCAAAATGGTAGTAAATGGTCTAGATATTTATTAACTATATTTTTTTTATCTTATTCAGTTTTAAAAGTTGTAAATTTTTCACGGTTTGTGCCATAATTAATCAAAGTTTTCAATTTGGAACTCTAATATCCTTCATTTTCTTTAATCAATTCATTTACCGTGATATTAGAGTTACAGAAAGTTGAGTTCTTTCTGCCACAAAAGGAAAACTTGAATGAATCTACAGGAAACATTTGTACCGAAAAGAAGAAAATCGAACATTTGTTTTTATAGACAAATTATTGTGAACAAATATATTTTAAAGAATTTTAATCGAAATTCATTGGTTTTATGAAGGTGTATCTTATATTAAATATACACATGTTAATGAAAAATGAAACTACATCTTCTCGTCGACTTCTTACGACTATCTGAACTTATGGCCACAAAAAATTAATTTCAAAACAAAGCGTAATTCCAAGCTATATTTTTATTTACAGAACGAACAATAGAGTATGTATAATGCATTTTTCATAGTATGTAGATAGAATAATTACACATACATGGATCGAATTTTTGTGTTTTATGTAAACTTTTTATAACTCGTTTGAATGAAAATAGTGCTGAAAAACACAAATTCGACCTACGACCAATCAGGTGGAACGGAACTTAGCGTAAGTCGAGAGACTCTGTAATCAAAAGCTTTCACACATTTCTT
>BGPR01019949.1:0-28489 GCA_013235015.1 Araneus ventricosus
CTGTTGCTTCGTTTCAGTTGTTATATATAATAAAACTCTTTTAGTATGAGTCGCAAACAAGTCCCCAGTTGAATATCAAACCTATTATCTTTTAAAAATTTGAGGATTATTTGCAGCGTACGTAGCTTGCGTCCAGCTGTATATTACGTAATCGAGGATCAATAATCTTCCAGTATCCAGAAGATAATAAGGAGAAAGAAAGACTTACCAATTGAGTAACCCCCCATGGTTTTTCCTTGCGATTCTGTCCACTCTACCTTCTTTTTTGGTTTATGGTTTGTTTTTGATACAAGTTTTTTGGGATAGATGAACTTTTTTTTTTGTTCTCACTTGCTTTTTGAATCCCCCTTTTTTATGCCCCCCCCACCAAAAAAAAAAAAAAAACAAGTCCGTGTACGTTAACTGTATATTGCTTTTTTTCCCTTCTATGCCCCTTCGTACGGAGCAGACGTTGCAATCCAGAAATAAATTGTCGGTGTGAATGGAACAGCGCAGGTGCGAGCGTGCAAATTTTGGCGCGCGGATGTAAAATTTTTAGAAAAACTCATTTTCTAATTTTCCCGGTTAGTTGAGCTTTCCGGATACTTGAATGCCGGATAATCAAGAATTTACTGTAGTAGCAATGTAGGTTGAAAGCTTAGGTAACAAAAACCCTAACAGATTTTACTTTCTCGTCTACGAAGTATAAAAAGAGAAAGTATTGTAATTGTCAAAAAATTCGAACTCGAGATTTTGACAAATCTCCACGTTTTAGACCTCCCTGAGTCCGAAAAACACAATTTTGGAATTATGTGTGTCTGTGAACACGAAAACTATTAGAACTACGGAGATGAAATTTGGTATGTGGTCTTTAAACATAATTTGTAAGTTTCTATCAAATTTTGGACGAAATCCGTCAATGGGAAGTCTGTCTGTCTGTATGTCCAAAGTCATGTGAACACTATAACTCAAAAACTTGAATAGTTAGATGGATAAAATTTGGTACACAGTTTTATCGTTATGAATGTAGATCCGTATAAAATTTTGGGCCAAATCCGTCAACAAGTTGACTGTCTGTCGGTCTGTATAATCACATACTTGTATCTCATAAGCCCTTTGACTTGGATAAATAAAACTTGATATCGCGGATGCTAACATTAATTATAGGTCTGTGCCCAATTTTCATCTCAATCGGTTAAACAGGTGTTCAAATTGCATATTTATTTCAAAATTCACATTACGACTGTGTGTTGGCGAGCATTTCACTTATTTTACTCAAGTGAGTATGGTTGGCGTTTGACCTTGGCGGAAATTGTAGCAAGCCGCAAACACGTGCTTCGGAAATTATGGCAATTCCCAAAACGAAACTTCGTTTTGACATTCTCCAGGTGGACTCCTGTGATTAACCAGAGGTGTAGTGAAATGTTGTGCGATATCTATAGTAAGATTTTGTACTCAAAAACGTTAAATAAAGTTGTGGTACCTCAGCGCGCGTAAAAATTGCGAACATACACAATTTTTTTGCAAAATATTAAGTTTTTGGGAATTCATAAATTTTATGTTTAATTGTAAATCCCCATTCAATTTTTTTTTTCTTCAAAATAACCAGGCCTTGGGTAAATACCCCAAAAATATTTACCTACCAACTGGGTGTTTACCCAACACCACATTACTGGTCGTATGCGAGAAAGTTTTGGGGAGGTTACTCCCGCTGTTTTTATTTATTCCATCACTTTTACCATGTAGTCTGTTAACTAAGTCCTCTAAGATCATAAGTATATGAGGAAATTTATCCAAGGATCTGAATGATTATTGCTGTTATGCTTAATTTCTTTTTATATGTATGTTTTGATTCAGCTAATATGTTGCTGGGCATAAGATAAGCCATTCCATTTTAATCTTGAAATCAAATGCATATTTTACATGTGGAATAAGAAAGTAAGGTTGGTGCTGACAGTGTGCAATTAGATTTTAGATGACATAGACATTTACTTGACTCTATTAGGGGCATTCATGTAGACAATGAACAGAACAGGTGCAAGGCTACTAAAAAACATGGGTTAAATATCTATTACAATTTGAAGTTGAAAATCATGTTAAGGGAACCATGAATATCAAATTGTACATAAAGGATTCAACTGGAATTATATTCCTTGCACTCAAGTTATGTAATTGTATGTAGCCAATGTAGGAAAATTAATGTATAGTAATGTATCTTTTTTAAACTTATGACTCATAAATGCAACAGTGTGTACTTGTGCATCAATACTTAGGTACAAAGTTTAATTTTACTTTTCATGGAGGGATTTAAAACAGTTTTTATCTTTGTTTAAACAGAATTAAGCTTTACTTTTTTCACAAGGATGTGGTATGTTGATATCATAAACTTAGCTTATCAAATTGAGATGTCTTGCATTATCTAATCTTTCATCCTTTGGAAGTAATAGTTCTTCACTAGTTCTTTTATTACCTCTTTACTCTTTATTTTAATCCGGAAGGCCTACCTCTCATTTTTGATTTGAAGAAATTTAAATAGAACACATTAAGAACTAATTCCACAAGAAAATTGGCCACTTGTTAATTTTCTTGATTGTATCAACAATACATTAGCTATGTAATTATTAAAGGCCACATTGAACAAATGCGATAATAATACCACTTGTCATTAGCTGAAGGGAAGGCAGGGTCAAGAGCCAAATTGACTTATTATCTTTAAACTTTGGAGTTACGGGGGGAAATGTGATTGATGCAAATGTTCAGTGTATACTTGATTTATTTCGTATGTTCGATTCCTTTAATAATTTATAAATTCATTTCAGCAATTTAAAGAATTACTTAATCTCATGACTTCTGCCTGAAAAATTCTCATCTTTGCTGTGTAAAAACTAATTATTAGTTGTGTAGTTTAAAAAAGACACGAAAGTGGTAATTCCAGTTAAAAATTTGTTATGTATTTGGTATTTGAAAAATTAGCTAGCAATTTATTGAGAATCATGAAACCTTCCTTGTTCGGTTTAATGCAGTTTTAATATTTATTCTTGCTATTTAATTAGGTTTCTAAATTTTCTGGTTTATGGATTTTTTTTTTTTAATGAATATTAAGTTGACACATTCCCCCACCCCAAAAAAATTCTAATTGCCTGCATTTATTCCTTTGTAGATGGAGTCTGGTGGAACAGTTCTTAGCACAAGTTGGAATGAGGTAGCTCAGAAGCAAGTTGAAGTTAAACCTCCTGATGGCATGGAGTTTAAAAAATGGGATTGAGAAAATCTGAAAAGGACATTGCAATTGCCAATTTTTGTGTGCTTTTTATGTGTGTTGTTATAAATTAAAACCACTTTGCTGTAAAATGTTTCTTAAATTTTTTCACAACAGTTACAGAATGGACTAGGCACTAATTTATATCCGAAAGTATTATCCAAACAGCAATAAAAGTTATTAAAAAAAAATTTCCCAAGACCAAATGGTACATTCATAATATCATACATAATGTATCAATTCTAGGTCATTCCTTTGGCTGTTTATAGTTTAAGATATTATCATAAATTTATGTGAAATGTTTGATATGAAAGGAGAACACATTTGGATGACAAATGCAGCATTTAGGAATTTAAGCTGCAAGTTATTTCTTGCTGATTCCAGAATATAGTTCATGTATTATCACAGTTCAACTAGAGTATTTTATCCTGTGGTTTAAAACTTATTAACAGATTTTTATTTTGGAATTTTTGGAGAATACTTTTCATTTGCTGACAGAAATCTACATTCTATTTAATGTAAACCATTAAATAAGAATCAATTTAGAATCTTGTTGGAGGAGTGACATTTTATACTTTATGAATTATTTAAAATCGATGTTCAGGGTTGCGGTGATTTAAATCAACTGATTTTTTTAAAAAAAAAAAAATCACTGATTTAAATCACTTTATTTTAAATGTCAAGTTAATCTGCTTTAATGAAATAAAATTGTCCATGTATCTTTAAATAGTGATTTTAAAGTATTTTTAAATTATATTTAAAGAAAGAATATAGAGAACATAAAAAATTTTATTGAATTGATGTAACTAAAGTACTTTCCATATCTTTATTTTTGAGAACACAAGCAAATTAGATTTTAACCCTTTGCGGCGCAAGGCAATAATTTTTTGGAAATATGATGAGAAAACATCATGAATGGGTTTAGTTTATTGTCTAGACATAGAATCTACAAAAAATTTTTTAAAAAAACTTACTTCATTCCGGGGGGGGGGGGGTCGTTACCCTTTTGGGTCACCCCCCTCATGAGAACCCCCTTGGATACAGCCACCTTGATACACTCAAAAATAATCTTCACGAATAATAAATTAATCTTCACGAATATTGGAGCAAAATTTTCGAGTTACTTTGCTAAAATTGTTAAACGTCCAGAACTGAAAAGTTTCTTATCTCCGAGTCAAGGAATTTTCCCAAACTTTATCTCTAATAATTCCTATTCCGAAACAAAATTTCATATGACTGCTATATACATTCTAAAAGGAGTGCTATTAGCCCTATTTTTTTATTATTTTCCATTTATAGTTGAATTTAACGGTTGAAGTGAGTGAAATTAGGTATGCCATTAACTGGCACACTTCGCCACAAAGGGTTAAATAAATCTCTAATGAGCAACACAATAAAATGCAAAGTATGAGATGCTCCATTTTTATAAAATAAAATAAATATTGTGAAAGGATCATGTTCACAAAGGAAGAACATAGTAAAATGCAGTGAGTTCCATTTTAATACTGGAGAAAATTAAATAGTGTTGGGGACAACAAAGTTTTTATATTGCAATAATGTTCAAATGTAAGATAATTAAGTAATGCATACAAATGTTCCAAAAGAAATACAAGCATCTACATAGTGCAATTTAAACTATGATCTATACTTATAAAAGGCAATGTATGTGAGCGTGTGCGCAATGTCCAGACAAATCTATCACACTTACAGTCGTGAAATTTGGCACACAGGTAGTCCTGATGGTGACTCAATGCCTGAATTTAAAAATTTTATCTAGAAAATTTTTTATTTAATGTTTTGGGGTGAAACAGATTAGGATTAGAGAAAGCTTCAAAACTTGTGTTTGTAATGAAACAAATGAACAGCTGAGTGTAAAATTCTCCAGTATTTTAACATACAATAATATATCTATAATCAAGAAATGACAATTTTTATTACATTGTTCCTTTTTTCCTTAATAAAATTGTCTTATATTTCAAAAGTATATTATTTTTATATTTTAGTTCACAAATATTTTTTAAATAGTTGTTACATTTTTGAACTCAATTTTTTTTAATTTGTTTTTTTTTAAGAAAGTACAGCTTAATGACTGGTATGTTATTACATATATGTAATTCTATGACTGTAGGGCTCATTGTCTAATATACAAATGTCAAATATATATATGTAGTTTAAAAAAAAAATCATTAAAATAAAAAAAATCTTGATTTAAATAAAAAAAAAATCCGATTTAAATCAAGTAAATCAATTTTTTTGAAAAAAATCAACAACCCTGTCGATGTTTAAGAATAGAGTATAACTTGGCATTGTAATTATTTTTATGAAGTCTAGAATAGGTATGGTTTTTCAGATCTGAACAAAATGAAGTATTTCTTGACATCCACTGAAATTGTCATTTTGAGGATAGTTTATTGATGCTTTCCACATTCTATTGAATTCTAAATTGCACTTACTAATACTGCCAGATGTTACAAAGAATTAAGTAATTTTTAATTTATGCACCTTTTGTTTTTTACTAAGCAGTGCTTTCTTCTCACTATGTGTGTAGACTCGCTGTGTCACAAATTTGATGAACCCTTGTGTATAAAGTTCCTATTGGATGTAGTAAACTAAAAATCATAAACATTTTTTATTAACTTTGTGCGTACTAATTACATATATTGATGAACAAAAAATAAACCTTCAATATGAGTAATGTTGATAAGCATTTTTAATGACTTTCAACTGGTATAAACCGGCAGTGCCCAACCTTTTTCGTTTAGCAGACTGCCTATTGTGTAAAAGATACTTTGAGGCCCACTAAATAAGTGCATATAATATATATGCACTTGTATGTCAGCAATTAGTAAAGCTTAATGTAAACGGATTAAAAATATATTCATAAAGCAAAAAACGAGTGACGACTCTTGAAGCTCCACTGACTTGACTAGCGTTGCGCGGCCCATTAATATGCTATCCGAGGCCCACAGGTTGGGGACCACTTCTCTGAACATATTGCATGGCACATAGGGCTTCATATTTGCCTAGTTGAGAGCTAGAGATCTTAACATAAATTTATTATTTGCATGACGAATCCAAAGAATTCCACAATATAAATTACTAGCTGAAAACTTGGCTTTGCTTCGAATCCAAATTTTTTCATATGTCTCTCATCCATTTCTTTTTCTACAAATACTGGCATTAACTTTCACCAACAAATATAAATCTCCTTTTTTGTTGAAGTAAAACTTTCAAATTTAGCGTTTTTATTACTTTATAACAGTATTCTTTCAATAAAAAATGTGAGAAGTTTGGAAAAAGAACCATTTCTTTTAAACAATATATCGAACAATAGCTAATACAAGTTTACAATGTATAATCATACTATACAAATTTTCCCGACGCTGCTGATTAAAAATATAAACTTAAAAATCTCTAGAATGAACTGAATAATATCAAAAATATACCTTGCAAAATAAAACATCAAGTGAAAAAAATGCAAGAAGTAATAAATTAAAACTGATCTTATTGAAAGTATAAACTTAAAAATCTGTAGAACGAACTAAATGTTGCAAAAAACATCAAAAGATAAAAAGAGAGAAAAATGCAAGAATGATTTTTTCCAACATTTAATGAATTAAAACGCGGAAGCATGATATTTTGTCTTGGTGACTTGAATCGTTCGCAGAAGAAAGGTATTTCAAAAAAACTTTAAAAAATCAGGAATGTTACACAGAAGCTTCAAATTACTCTTACTAGAACAGGGATATTCTGGACTGTACGATGATATAAAAATTGCGGTTCTTTGATGAGAATATATGCAGAAAATTCGCTAACATAAATGCCCAAATTTACCACTTAATATTAAAAAAATCTTATTCGAATTTTTAAATAATTTTTACAGCGTTAATTCCAACTTGTGCTAATCCATCACTGTGTCAGATTTGTTCCTGTTAAATCAAACTGACTGGGCGTGCATAGAGAAGAAAAAAACGAACGTTCATGCATAGAAAATAAACTTTTATATAGATAATTATGTTAAATCGTCACTTAACAAGCAACAACGCCTATCTCAGTTTTTTGAAATTTCAAAGAGGAAGATTCAAATGAATTTTACGCAACCAATAACGAATTTTATATATATATATATACATATATATAACGTCTGGGTGAAACATGTGGTCTCATGCTCATAGTGTTTTGGGCCAAACCAATCCTGTCTGTCGGTCTGTAAAATCGCATACTTTTGAACGCAATAACTTCTTAACAAAATTACTTTTATATTTGAAATTTTATGTGGCCTTCTAACATTAATTGTAGACTTGTGTCAATCGGTTTAAAAATACGCGTTCAAATTGCAAATTTGATTTTCTTTATCTTACGCAGCCCTATTGTTTAATCACGCCGGCTTCTGATTCTAGCTTCTCATCATGCAATGACGTTATTGCGTAAATGACGAGTTAAACTTCCGCTTTTGGCGCTAGGGAAACCATGACCATCGTTCAAGGTTCCACGAGGTTCGTTACAGATGTCGTCGGGAAATCGTGGCGTTCTGAGTGTAGAGCTGATTTCGAAATTTTAATCTGCTCGAGGGTGAGTGGAAATGACACCTTACACGAGAGTTTTTGAGAAATAAGTATACGAGAAAGTTTAGGGGAGGCCACTTCCTCTGGTTTCAGCATGTTTTAATTCAGCAAACATGCCGCTGGCCATTGAAATGTGTTTCGCCATTTTAATGTTGAAATCAAATGCATATTTTGCAAGAGGAATAAGAAAGTTAAAATGGCGCTGATAACTTGCAATCAGATGTTACATGACATGGTCAGTTATTTGACTCTATTAGGGACATTTATGTAGACAATGAACAGAACAGGTGCAAGGCCACGAAAAGAACATGGGTTAAATATCTACCAGGATCTGTTTATGTTGTTAAAGGAAACATGAATATAAATTTTTTGAACATTCAATTGAAATCGTATTCCCGGTGAACATGCTGGTCGCCGAATGCGGCTAATATAAAATAAAATAATAATGGTATAAAAGTAAGACAACATGACACAGAAATTTTATGAACAAATACCCGTCTATTTTTACTTTCTCGTATACAAAGAGAAAGTATTGTAATCGTCAAAAAATTCGAACGCGAGATTTTGACGAATCTCCACGTTTTAGACCTCCCTGAGTCCGAACCAGCGGGAGTGGCCTCCCCTAAACTTTCTCGTATACTTTTCAAACATTTGTCATTTCCCTTCCCCCTGCGTTGATAAAAAGTTTGAACCAACTGTAACCCAGAATGCAATGACTATCAGAAGGTTTTTCATTGTTGATTATAGTGATAATAAAATATTGAGGTGAAGAATCATATTCAAAAAGATACGTATGTATTAAAACTTCGCAATATTTATTTTTTTATCAAACTCGAACAATGCCAGTTCCGCGGGCGGAGAAGAAAACAGAATAGCTTGCGCATGCGCAGAGATTGTTTCTGTTAGCAATAATATGCTTGCTCCGAGTCTTGCCATCTCTATTTTAAGGTATGCTTTGTTCTGGACATGTGCCATATTTATTTATGGTGTCAAGCAGACGACACAAAAAATTCACTGAGGGGTCTTTGAGGCAACCATGAGGGTCACGACCAATCAATCAGCTGCACTTCAGTCTAGGGCAAGCTGGGCAATCTGGTTCAACATGCCTGCTTATCCACCTTACCACTACGGTTTTAACCTTCAGTTTTTTAGACTTCTATTACTTACGGCATGAACTTCCTATTGCACTTCTGGTTCCCAGACACTAGTAGGGAAGGTCTACAACTAAGTAATTCGTGTACCAGGTTCAGAAACCTTTAGTATATGTTCTTGTGTTTCTCAATAATAAAGTACTTGATTTTTGGGAGTTACAGCAAATGTTTTTTAATTGGTTCTTCTACCCAATGAATATATTTTGTTTGTATATAGTATATTTTAAAAAATTACAATGGCAACGACCTTTCCTTGTACTCCTCATTTTACTTTGATTAATTGACTTGCAGGGATCAAACTTCTTTGAGTAAGCGATCATACTTTCTTTATGGTTATATATTTAGATATTCAGTTAAAGTGATTTAATGAACAATAACTGTAGTTCAAAAAAAACCGCCAAAGGTTCTTTTATTCGGTCATATATTATATACATTCAGTTTTTTGTGACTAATAGTCTAGTCAGTAAGACACTGATCAGTAGCCAGTATTTATCATTTAAGTTATCTGCAAAACTGGGGTTTTAGGATATAAGGCACTTATGTTTATTTTGGAAAGTGCTCACCGCTAAGTGATGTACGTTGAATTCCATGTATAATGGATTCTCAAGACTTGCCATTTACAATTGCCGTTTTCGTTGTTTTAAATTAGCCAGTTCCCATGTAATAAGTGGTAATGGATTCGATAACTACATCTTTTTTGCATATATTTAATGAAAGAAACTTTGGAGAAAGCACTGGGTGTGCTTTGGTATTCCCCACCTACTCTTACTTGGGAGTCGGGTTTGTGGATTTCTCAGTTGTGATAATATTGCAAAGTGCAGATTGCTTCGGAAGTATTTCATTCTCCTTTCATTATCTTCTCTCTTTACAGTAAAGGTGTGGTTTCCCCAAAGAACTAAGCAGAAGGATCTTTGTTCACTGAAAATAGCCATGGAACTGGCTCTCAAGGGTTTGATTCAGTTCCTCTTCCCCTCAATCTCTGCTTGTTTTGTAAACACACACTTGAGAGGAAAAAAAATTGTTTCAGAATCCTATTTTACACTAGTATAGTAGGAGTCAATTCTTTTATTGTTTGATGGGTTCAGTAAATAAGGATGGGACCAGAGGTAATAATACTGATATATAAGATGAAAAGTTTGGTTACAATGAGCAGCATAAGTATTCCTATTGTAATGTTTTGTTGATAAATACTATGTAATGAGAAATATTTGCATTTCTGAATAACTTATTTACTATAAGAAATTCAGATGATGTATTTATATTCCCATTTCAAACGCTTTGGTTTATAAACTCAGGAATTAGGTGTAATGGAGGAGAAAAGAAAACATTCATTTTGATCAGCTAACAAAGTCTATTCATTTGCCAGAGCATTTTTTCAATTACCCACATTTGCAATATATTTTGCAAATGCTGGATATATCTCCCTTTATACATTTTTTTTCCTATTACTATATTAATCATTCATATTTTTTCTGAATAATTTCTTTATGTTTTCATGATATGATCTTTCTATATATGCTTGCTTTTATCAAATTATAATGTATTGGAAGTTTAACACAAAGAAAGGAATTGAAATGTAATAGTGGCACAAAAGATATTGATAGGTGGTTCCTCTTCTTATTCATCTGAATTTCCCACAGCTAATGTTTTCTATTCATTTCTTTCGTATTTTATTTTGTCAAAATATATTTGGTCATATATACATAGATAAAATTCAGGATCTTCCTAACAATCAATTTAGACCTATATTTAAGAAGCGAATGTGAGGAATTTGATTCTCGTTCACTATATACATTTTCCTTCACTAAAGTTTTGAAGGAAAAGTAAATAGAATAGGCTTTCAAAATTTATTTTCAATTTCGTTCGTTTTCTTTTCTATTTAATTACATTAGTCTTAAGATTTCAATTAATATTAAAATTATTACTTTGTTTTAATGGATCTTTTACTTAGTGTTTTCTTAATTTATTCAGAAATTCATTTACTAAAGTAATAAAATATTTTCTTTCCATTTAATGTTTTGTGTTTATTTTCATTATACTATTTTCACTTGTGTGGTTGATACCTTCAAAATTTCTTCATTTACAAGGCACATCAACATTAGCAGAGATGTTCACCTCCAAATATCATACTTTCGCTGAACCCAGCAGTAGAGCTTTTGCCTCAAGCTGGATGTGCTTTCTTATTCAATTATTTATTCCATTTGTTATAATCTCCAACTGGTTAAAATACAGACCATATGTTCAACACAGGATTCTGTATTATCATGCTTTTCAAAAGTGATGATGAAGTTAATTTCTCCATTAGCTAGATAATATATTGATGGTGCAGAGTATTTTTTAGACATTTTCAGATTTTTCCAAAGTCTATTTGTTCAAATAGGAGTAGAATTCTTCTTCATCTTAGCTAAGCAATCAACATTTCTCAGATTTCCGTTTTTTAATTCGACACTTATGGATTTTCACACAGTGAATATCATATTTATAAAAAATAACTTTATTATGATCAGGTAAGCTATCTTACTAATAGAAAATGCAAATCCCAGAGTCAAAGATCACATTTCATAGTATAAATTAATTCATTTCGGTTCTCAGTTCAACTTTTCTCTTCATTTGGTAGTTTACTCGGAACTTTTTTGAATAATATTTATTATTAACTTTTACGTGAAAATTCTCATTAAATAAATATCTATTAATAATACTTTTAAAATATAGTATTTATCTAAATAATATTTAAACTAATCTAGTAATTATCATATGTATTTTGTCAATTTGAAATTACTTTAAAATAGTTTGCTTCTAAAAGTAATTAATAAATGAGGTGGTTATTTAGTTGTAATATATGGTTTATATTCTTAGAAATTATTTATTTCTATATTTAAAAGCTGCCAATGAGACATCTATTTTCCTTCTTGGGGAAGTGCTATCTATAATAAATGTTTCATATATAGTTTCTGTGTATATAAGATTATTTTAAATGTTATTATGAATTAGATCTTGGATAAGCTTAATATCCTTCATGAAAAGAACCAATTTTAAACTAAAGATTTACCATTAAAAAAAGTGGCACTCATGCTTGGGTATAATTCTCTTCAGTTATTTTTTATACAACTTTATTTGTTTATGAGTTTACCTCAGAAACTTTAACTGAGCGTCGAGGAAATGTTCAATGCATGGTCTCTGTTCTTATTGCTTTATTAAATACCACCATCTCTAATATATTTACTCAATCGTATATGTTTTTTGATTCCATGATTTAATTTACTTCTAATGGTTTTAATAAAGTACAAACTAATACGTTTCCAGAACGTAATGATTTACTAGATATTGTGAATAAATTTGACCCCACCAGTTCATTAAATTTTCTAAAGTTTAGACATTGGCTGGTTCATTAATTTAACCTCTCAAATATTTTACATATATATATTTTTTTTTGGAATTTGTCTATTTGAATGATTTTGGTGTCTATTACTACAAATTTTTCTTTCTACAGATGTATATTAGGCAATCCTGTCTTGATATCTATTTGACAAATGTCTAATTTTATATGTCCATGTTTTATTTCTTGGTTTATTGCAGCCATATTTCTCAATTCTCTAGCAGAAATAATCTCTCATGCATTATTTGACCCACAGACCTAGCCAGTGTTGGCAGTGACAGATTCAAATCATCCTCATTTTATTTCCTCAGAAGGTTTTTTTACAAATAATCAATAAACTCCCTCCCAGGTGGATTTCATCGAGGATTGAAATGTTCTAATTGTTATCCCACTTCAATTTTACATGATAATGACTGTAATAATGAATGTTTTGTTAATTTAGACTATGTATTTGTAATATTATGCATAAATTTTATCTTTCTATATATCTCCATATAGACTTTATATACTGCGTCTCTTTTGCCTTCCCGTACTCTGATATGTAAAAAAGGGGAATTTCACTTTCTTCACGTATTAATATATAATGATATATGGATTTTATATTTTAGAAATTATTTACTTCATTTAAAATGATGGGTACTTAATTGAGAGACTCATCTGTTTTCTATTCTTCTTCAAGGGAAAGATTAATTTATCTGTATTGATTTTTTCCAACAAATGTTTTCATATATGCTGGTTAGGCATATATTATTTATTATGGGATTTGTAAAAATAATTGACCTTAGTGATCTAGATAAACTTAACATATCCTTACTAATGAATGATAATTTCCTTAAGAAATTTATCATTTTAAAATTGGCATTTAAGTTAATTCTATTTTCAGTTAATGTTATACAGCTTTTTATTTGTTTAATGCAGTTGGCTGAACCGGCACAACTGAAATGTTCAATAATTGGATATCTTTATATTATTTTATTAAATATTATATTATACAAATACACTATCATCTCACTTGCATCTGTTGTTGTTTCATCATGTCATATTTTTGATTACAATTTAGAAATTACTTCTAAGTAGTTAAAGCATTATTTAACTAAATACTTGGGAGAATTAGGATTATGTTATATGGTTATATTTCTTGAAATTTTTTACTTCTGTATTTAAAAATGATTAAGTACTTAAGTAAGAGACTCGTCTGTTTTCTATTCTTGGGTGGGAAATAATTTATATATAATGATTATTTTTTCAATAAATGTGCATATGTATATTATTTATTACCAGTTTTTGCAAAACAATTTACCCTAAAATTTATAATGGATAGATTAATATCCTTACTAGAAAATGATAATTTAGTCAATATTACTACATTAAAATTGCATTCATGAAAGAATTGTAATTCTATTTCAGTTGTTATTTTGATACAACTTGCTCTTAACTTATGTTCGTTTAGTGCAGTTTATGAGCGAAAAAAAAACTTTTGGAATAACATTTATTATTAATAACTTTTTTAAACTGAAAATAAGTTTCTTTCATTTTACGAAAAAAGTTTATTAGTAAAGTTAAGCAAATGGGAAAAATAAGCCAACATGAAAGAGTACAAGTTAACTACATATTCAGATATTGTGTCCTTATTATTTAATAATTTTAAAAAAAAACTTACAAGAACAACAATTTTTTTAGTGCTAATAATAAGATAATGGAAGAAAACTATACACAATTCAGCATAATATAGTTTTTCTAATATATTTTCAATCTGATCTTTTCAGAATAACAAATTATTAAGGATTATTCTCATACATCTCATGATAGAATGAATTTATATTCAAATTACACCTATGTCCAATCCCAAAAATATTAAAGAGAATGAAATTGGTTCCCAGCTTTAGTAGAAACAATTATTTGGAAAGAAGTACAATCGTTTATCATAATCCTAATTGCTCTACCGAACTTTCTTGAAATAATTTAAATTATCAAAACACAAGTAACAAGCAAGATTCGCTGAAATCTACCCATTACTCCGATCAGCTGTGACGTCTTCTGCGCCATCTGATCCGATAGATAAGGCTTCAGTCCATGTACAAAGTGATGCAATGTTCAAGAAACGCACTTATCACAACAGAGGGATAATTCACCGAAGACTTAGTATTACAAGACCAATAGCAGTTTCTACTGTGGAAAAAAAAAAGATGTTAGGAAAGAAATATGAATCTGAGAGAAACGTACGAGGAAGAAATGATCAGTACTTGCGGTTTTCACGTTCTGGTATACAACTTTTCAGCAAACTCTATTTGTCTAGAATATATATAGAACAAAACTGGAAAGGTTTATTAAAAATCAAATAAAAAATTAAAACACTTTACTTTTTTAATTACAAATAGTTAAATCACACAACTTTTTTTGACAGTAGTATTTCACATGCTGGTATTTTGTGATTTTTTTGAGTATTACGTAGAAAATAACAGTTCGTCAAATGTTTGATCATCCCTAGTCAGGATAACGTCGTATTTACGAACCCTGCTGAAGTAGTTAAAATCTCAGCAGGCATGGTCGTTCTACAAGATAATGTTTTGAAAATTTTGGATATTCTCTTTAAAAGTTATTTTTATAATATATACTAGCAGTAGCGCACGGCATTAGCACCCGTGGAATGGAACTTTAACAAAATAAAAGAAATAAAAAAACGCCCCACAAAAGCTGACAGCGAAAAGTTTGAAAACAAAATCCAAAATAGATACACATTATTTGAATTTTTCCTGCTTAGTATTTTTTTAACTTTAAGCGCTACAGCACAGAGTACGTTAATCAAAACAATATTACAAAATTGGAGACGTAAGAAACTAAGATTATTTACAGAAACCAAATATAAATCAAATAATCAAAGATCAAATAATAAAATCAATAATATCAATAATAATCAAGTAATTCATTTCAAGGCGAATCATGACGCATCTGCGTCCAACAAAATCAAAGTGGCGGCAATGTTTCCAAAAGGGGCCCGCGCGAGGAACTCGATCAGAAAATAAATCCTCAACGGTCCAGAAAAAAGAATTATTTAAATAAAACAGAAAGATAAAATTTAACCGTTCTTGTTTTCGTCAAACAGAACCATTTCTAGTTATAAGCTGAAAGAATTGAAAATAATAGTGTTATTCTAGAAAGTCAGATTTAAAGCAAATTTTAAAAAACAAAACCAGCATTTAGATGGCAAATTGACAATTTTTTAAAAAAAATTCTCAAAATTCAGTTATTCGTTTAGAAATTCAAAGACTAGCAATTAGAGACGGAAATCGCAGTACTCTTTCTGATGGACCTTATCTATTTTTTGTCGTACAATTATTTCAGAAACCATTCTATTAGCAGAGGGAAATTAGTAGAAAATCAGCAAAACAACACAAAACAGCAAAATAAAAAAATACAGATTGTAATTTGGAAATTTCAGCTGAGGTGCATTCAGTCACCATTACGACCACCATAATGTGCAAATTTCCATGGCTGTAAGTGAGATAGATTCATCTGGACACATCACTTGAGACAAACACACACACACACTGACATTGCCTTTTATAAGTATAGATATTCAGCACATTTTATTTTATTTTACTCTGTTCCAAACCTGATTTTATTATTAGATAAATTTAAATAAATTCCCTATTCTAACTTTTTTGTTCCCCATATTTATATAGGTTAAGGGTATTTAAATTTATCTAATATCAGGTTTAATCGTAAAATACTATCCTCAATAAAAAATAACTTTATAATGAAAATATCAGGGTAAAAATTTTCAAAACATTGTAGAGATTCAGGCCGCGTCAGCATGGTTTAAAGAAGCAGCGTTCCTACCGACCCTTACGAAGGCAATCAGAGAAATTCTGCGAATAGTAGAGGGGAACATCGAAGAGTGGTTGAAGTTCACAGGGGAGGGTTAATATTTTGTGACGAGACAAGACAATAATTTATTTACCGTAAGAATTCCAGAGAGGGAAGTAAATGCTGTTCGGGTGCTAGTTGTTTTTTTTTTTCACAGAAGGTTTCTGCGTCAAAATAACTTAATTTTTCAGGAAAATATGATGTTCTATTTATGATCAGGTGAAACTGAAGCACAAATTTTACATGTACTATCATCATCTCATCAAGATGGTTAAAATCAATTGCAAAATTTCCCACACACAGAAGACTAAAAAAGCAGAAAATAATAATTATTTAAATAAATAAAAATTTTAATATACCACGTTTTTTAAAACGGACTAAAAATAAAAATAATTTCTTCTAGCCCCATACAGATTTGTATTACAGATTTAAAGAGAACAGCACTTTGAAAAACTATTTAATAAAAGGAGTGTAGGGAGTAGCTGTCGTTGAAAACTCACACAACAGTTCATATAATTTCCCATTGCGAAAAAAAATTGTTAGTGACTGAAATTACTTTTTGCATCAATTATCTATTGCATAGGCCCAACGTTTTTCATTTAAATTTTACTTAGCAGGGTTACAAATCTGGCAGGGCTAAGAAAAAGAATGACCCTGATCAGTATCTATAAACCTGACTATTAATTACAAATCTTTAGATGTGTATTTATGTTTTAAATAGTTAATATTTATTTTCACTTGTTTCGGCTATTATTTAGCAATTTTATTGCGAGATTTAAAATATAATGAAATGATCCCACGTTTTAGACCTCCCGTGAGTCCGAAAACAGGTACGGAATTGTGTCTGTGAACACAATAACTCGATAATGAAGAGAGCTACAGGGTAAATTTGGCATGTGATCTTTTACACATAATTTGTGGTTTCTATAAATTTGGACAAAATCAAATCTGGGAAGTCTACCTGTCTGTCTGCTGGAAGTCGCTTGAACACTATAACTCAAAAAACAGACCGCTAGATGGATAAAATTTAATTTTACAAGTTTTATCATCTGCAGATATAGGTCCATTATATAAAATTTTAGGCCAAATCGACAAAAGGTTGACTGTCTGTATAATCGCATACTTGTTTTACTTAATTGGTATGGTTATTTTGACCTTGACAGAATGCAGAAATTGCCAGCGAACATTCTTCAAAATTATAGCAGCGAATCAGAAACTAGATTTGACATTCAGATGGAAGGTATGGTGAAATCTTGTAATATCTGTAGGTGAGTAAGATTTCTTACTCAAACGTTATATAAAGTTGCCAATTTATCTCAGCGCGCGTAAAATTGAAATTACGCAATTCTTTTTTGCCAATATTAAGTTTAGAATTCCTTAGATTTTATATGTTTCATTTATACGTCGTCCATCATTTTTTTCTTAAAATAACTAGGCCTTGGAGTGCGATACCCAAAGAATATTTACCTAGATTATCCACCCCACATTACTGGTCATTATGCAGAAAGTTTCGGGAGGGTCCTTTCCCACTGAACTCTTCTTGACGCGGTACATACTTTATTTAAAGAGATTTATGTTCACAATTCTCCATTTGTGTGTTAGCATTTGTTCCGTCAGACAGTTCTTACTATGTGCCGACATTATACGTCGCTAATTATTTCCAACAATTAATCATTATATTTGAGATTACTAATTAATACTTATTACCTTTGAATTAAATTAATTGTGTATTTATTTTGAAGTTACTAAATTCAGAGGCTGTTTTGTCCCTCCCCCATCAGTTGCTTGCCTTTCACGGGAAGAATTTCTGAAACCCGCCTCAGCCCTTGACAGGTAGTGGTCATAGAATAAACAGTGCAAACAGCTCCTAACCTGGGTGTCAAGAACACTTTTCTTTCACTGTTTTAAAGGACGTTTTCACAATTTTATTATTTATTTTTCATTAAAAAAAAAAAAACCAGTGCCAGAGACGGCGTTCGCTCACTACCCCTGGCTTTCAGGAGGTTGCGCAGCATCTCCCAGAACCAAGTTTGGAATGGGTGCCTGGTTTGTTCAGAATTTTGCTTTGGACACCTAAATTTTCCCCTCATATTGACCCATTATATATTAACTTTAGGCCACGCATGTTTTTTCGACGGAATTTTCCTCTCATCCAGCTGTTTTCAGACAATTTCAACTAAGTAATCATGGTCATCTTGGGTTAGTGTCAGAAACATAAGAGGTAATCTATAGAAATGTAATTGACATAGTATTTTTCCACGAGACCATCTTTGGTGGAGTGAATGGGATATTCAATGCGTCCCATGTCTGTCGTGTATTAATAAGGATAAGGCAAGGAAATTACGTATTTACCCTTCTCCAAGTTCTCATTGACTATTAAACTTTTTTTCTTCTCAAGCCCTTTTGCTTTTATATAACTGAGAAATTGAATTCTTAATATTACATATTCAAAACTAGACCCAATGTAAAAGCTTAAAAGAAAGAAACCAGCGGAGTGGTCTCCCCTAAACTTTCTCGTGTACTCCCTAACACAAATAGAGAAAACTAGAGACATCATCAATCATAGTAACAAAGTTAAAACCACGCGTGATTTGGAAGGATCAAACAATTCAAATCCCTGCGCATTTTTCTGCACCATAGGACCTAATGAGAGACTCCCTAAATATTTGTTTTTTCCTTACAAAAGTAACTCCAAATTGTTTTTGTAAACCTGCCAAGTTTCAACGTCCGTTCTCTCTCCAATACGCACCATTAGGCATGCAGGAGTTTGTTTCAAACTAAAATTATACGATTATACAATTCAAACCAGACCAATCAACCCCTTTGACAGTTTATTTAAAATTTTATGCAATACATTAATGACGATAAAACTGTATAAAATTTTATCCATCCCAAACTTTCAAGTTTTTTTTGGAATTTATAACGATTCGCATGACCTCAAGGTATACAGACAGACAATTTCCCGTTGATAGTTTTATCCAAAATTTGATAGAAACCAGAAATTATATTTAAGAACCACTTACCAACTTTTATCCCCACGTAGCTCTAATAGTTTACGTGTTCACAGACACACACAGACACAGACACACAGACAGACAGACATAATTCCAAAATTGTTTTCCAGGAATCAGGAGGTCTAAAACGTGGAATTCGTCAAAATCTCATTTCAATTTTTGATTACAATGCTTTCTCTTATGCAGGAAAGTAAAGAATCTGATTACAAACCAGCAGGGTGGTCTCCCCTAAAACTTTCTCGTATACTTCTCTCGAAAAAGGTGCTGTTTCCCCTCCCCGCGTGGATAAAAAATGATCGAACCTATTGCAACCCAGGATCAATGACTATCAAGAAATTATTTAGGTAAAATTCAAGAGATGCGTTCGATTAAATGCCGTACCGATTTCTACTACTGCTTAGTAAGGACAATCTCGCATTAGATTACTATAGTACGCATACGCCATGGAGAATCGGATGAAAACAAAAGCGCCAAGCAGGAGTCAATATCGTGCACAGAAGGTGCGTCAAGTACGCATGCAATTAGAACCACGGTGATTATACAGACCGACAGACAAGTGTGCTGACTGGATTTGGCTTTAAGAGTACATACAGGACCAGAGCATTCATGACGATAAAACAATGGCCACAAATTTTATCCATCCCATTCAAATTTTGAATTATAGCGTTCTTGACCACCGGACATACAGGAACCAGACTTCACGCTGATGGATTTTGTCCCAAATTTGATAGAAACCAATTATGTTTAAGACTACATATCATTTATTCCCGTAGCTCTAATAGTTTTCGAGTTATCGTGTTCACAGACAGACACACAGGCAGACATAATTCCAAAATTGTATTTTCCGGACTCAGGAGGTCTAAAACGTGAGATTCGCTCAAAATCCGCAGTTCGAATTTTTTTGACAGATTACAAGTACTTTCTCTTATGACTTGCAGAAAGTAAAAGGAGAAAAGAATATTAAGAAAAAGATTTATTTAAATTTACATTTTGATGCAGTATTTGGATACAACTTTATAGAAACTCAGATTTAGCAAAATCGCGTTGTTTTAATATTTTGTTCATTTAAATAAAAATCCGAAAACTTTATTTAACTTTAAAGAAGCAGATATAGAATGCGTTTTGAAAGAAGTGACTATGTAAAGAGCTTTAAATACGTACGACCGAATTCGACTCTCCAGAAGAGAAATGCTTAGTCCAAATTTTCAAAAATAATCCAGAGCAAATTTTGGAAATTTGACAATACTTCAGAATTTTACTATCACTATCGGTTTCTGTAGCCCAAGGAAGAAAGGAGATTTTACAAATTAGAGTGCAATTATTTGTTATCAACCGTAATGTAGAGCTATAGTTGGCTTTCAGTAATTTTAGTTCAAAGTCTTAATTCTATTGATGTCTCATTGAGGAGTTTCCATTGTCAAACTAAGATTGTTCTCCCACAAACTTTCTCAATATACTTCCCCAAAAGATGCCGTTCCCCTTCCCCATGGCTAAAAATTCGAACCTATCGTTACTGATCAATGACTATCAGAAGGTTTTTTTCATTGCCAAACAGTTGAAAAATATCTAGGTAAAAAGGAGCTGAAATTCAAAGAGATGCGTAACGTCTTTCGCTCTTAAGCTCAGGATGACGTAATTTATCCATAGCGTTCGCGTGTGCAGTCGATTGCTTCCCACGTACTCATGCGCGTGGAGATGACAGATTCTTTTCAAAAATAAAGCTACTCGAATAATCAACCCTTTGACAGATTTGGCCCAACATTTTACCCACACGGACTACATTCCTTGGTGATAAAACTGTGGCTTACCAAATTTTTATCCATTTGTATTTGTCAGATTTTTTGGTATAGTGTTCGCATGACCACGGACAGACAGACTTTATAGACGGATTTTGGCCAAAATTTGATAGACATCTAAAATTACATGTGCCAAGATCATATACCAAATTTCATCTCGTAGCTCTAATAATTTTCGAGTTATCCGTGTTCTGAACTAGACATAATTCCCAAAACTGTGTTTTACTCGTCCTGCAGAGTATACAAAGAAAGTGTGTAATCTCAAGAAAATTCGAACTCGAATTTTTGACGAATCTCCACATTCAGACCCTCCTGATTCCGAAAAACACAATTTTGGAATTATGTCTGTCTGTGTGACGTGTCTGTGAACGATAACTCAAACTATTACGACTACGAGGTTCACAAAAATTTGTATGTGATCTTTTAAACGCAATTTGTAGGTTTTCTATCAAATTTTTTGAACCATCCAACAGACTCTGTCTGTCTATTCGATAACATGCGAACTAAAACTCAAAAACGAAAAACCAGATAAAATTTTCTTATACAATTAATTTTGATTTTTTATCGTCATAGGTCCATTTCCCCAATTAATCCATCAAAGGTTGATTAATCTATCAATCAATCCTTGTTCAACTCCGCCGCATGCACCAATGGTAGAAATACTGTGCAAAAGATGGACACTTCGAAAACTTGGCGGTTTGCAAAAAACAATTCCTGGCGGCAGTTTTGCCAAGGAAAGCAAACGGTATTTGGTCGTCTCGTTTTGCGTGCTGGAAACTGTGAAGCGACGGCCCCTTATAGTCGCCCTATAAAGCATCGAACTATCTTACTTCATGCAGATGCTTGGGCATCAAAGCACACTGCAATTCAAACTTTAAACAGGTTATTTAAACTACGGTAAACATTACAGATAGCAACGCAGCCTTTAAATAATTGATTATTCTAAATACAGTCTGATTCAAGAAGAAACTTTTTAAGTAAAATCAACATTTATTTTTTCCAACAGCATGAAAGAAACAACAAGATTAAAGGGTATATTCATAAGTAAAACATTTTAAATTCACCCCAATGCAACAGGAAAACTATCACCTCAGTCAGTGAGGAATAGTGCAAATAGATGACTGTAAGGGCACCACGGCAGAAAATGATGCAGATTTAGGCAGTTGCTCCAGACCTGTTTAAATCTCCCTTATACTTCAAATCAAATATGTCTTTAAACTAGCAGAAGATGTGACAAAAAAATGAAAACGAGAGTGCTGTAAGCAGAACTACATTTCGAGACTACTATAAGTAAAGCCCAAACAGAGCAGAAGCCAATTTCTGCCGTAGTTACCTCCAGCCGTGCTGCCTCCCAGGAGGCATGCATTTGTAAGTGATGTCCAGAGTAGACAGAGAAGTATTTATCCTTTCTCTGTTTGCCAACAAACTTTGCAGTCTTTTTTCCAATTTTTTGGAGCATTATTACCCCCCCCCCAGGCAGAATTGTCCATGCCCCATCAGGCTCATAGTGGCAAACATGGAAGCGTTTGTATAATTGCGGCTGGTCCCAGTGAAGCAACTTTAGATAAATGTTCTCTTCCTGGTGAAATAAGGATGTGGGACTCGGTGAGCATATTATTGCTGATATTTTATATGAGCCATCCATACGAGAAAAGAACACACTAAGTTTGCTCTAGACGTTCAAATAAAATTCACGTTTATTTTAGATTTTTTCCAAGAGTGTTCAGATTTTAAATGCTGAAAGCTTTACTTCTAACCACTGGTTTCTGATTTTTAAAGCAGTGAGTTTTGTGAGCTCTAGCATTGATGATATACTGTAACCGTTTTATTAATTTATTAACAAAAAAATGTGTGTGGTGATTCACTTCATGAAATTAAATACAATGTACCACACATATTCAGACAACCTCATGTTATCATCATCATATATGGTGCTTTGGCCAGGACTTCATACATTTCAGCCTATCATGTGATAGGTGTCAATTTCTTCGATATTATCTCAAATAGAAAATTCATTTAACATATTTGTCATTTAATTTTGGTAAAAATTATTCTTCATGACAAGTGATGATAACGGTTAATGTAATGATTCCATGATACAAAGATGTGGTGGCTACTGTTACCTCAACACATTTCGTAGCTCAGAGTACATTCAAGTTAGCGCTTCCACATATTGTATAAGGAGACCTTTTCACAATGGTCAAAAGAATTTCCACACACAATCCATCAAGATCCAGGCAGAATTACTTGTCAGAAGACCAAAAAACAATGATACATATAATACAACAAATTTCATTATACATTATTATTAGGTACCAAAACATCAACAATTCCAAAAATACAACTAACAAATTTTTTAATTCTAAAATTTGGTAGGGCTTCAGTGAAGATATCAATTAAGAGTTAATTTACTATAGCAATACTTTAAGTTAAGGCTTCAAAATAACCATTCCCCTCACGAAAACAATTTGACGTATTATGTTTACCACGACAATTTTCAATTGATTTAACCATCAATTAGCCAAAATATTGCTCAGCAAAAAAATAAGTAACAGATTGATTACGGGTTTTAAATTTACACATTATGCCAAAACATTCCATTAGAATCTAATAAAATGCCATCAAGCTCACGTGTTGCTTCTATCATGGCGATGAAACAGATTCATTGTTGACAAATACAACACGTTTGTAAATGTTTCCTTCAATGGAAATTGTCAGCATTACCAACCTGACCATAAACAGAGTTTCGGATAAAATGCAGTCAGGAAGCAAAATCTGCGTCTAGATACTACTAATTGGAGACACAGGATCGTTGGGCTTTACAAGCTTTTATTAAAGCTTATAACCTAATAACTTTATACAAAACCGTTATTAGAAAATACCTGGGTTGGGTCAAATTGAGCTAAAATATGTTGACTGCACATAGCAGTATCGGACCAGGTTACAATGTGGACAGTAAACAACCTAAAATATTTCTACTTGGTAATTGTGATGCTTTTCTTTAAGTTCTTTCACTGAATTTGCAGGACAGGACTTGAATGTACTACCTTTTAGCAATGGGAATTAGTTAGAAATTTATATTGCATATATCTAAGCGACACAATTTATAGCTCATGGTGCAAACTTTACGGCACAACACTGTTTCAGGCTACCTAAACTTATAGTCTTTGCCCAAGAGCTTTTAACATCAAAGTGTGTATGTCAATTTACCATTTTCCAAAACTCTAATTGCATTAAACAAACAAAGTCATCAACAGCACAAAATTAAAGGCTGTGTCCGATTTAGAAGCATATAAGCACAGTTACAGCCTCAAATTTTTATTAAAACCTATGCATTTCAAACCACTCTCGAGCAGGGTGCAGTCCATATGGCACGATCTAGTTTCCAGAGCTTTACTTTCTCTCCTTCTTGTAGAGAACCAGGGGTTTAGGGACGCAAACACTCTTTGTCTAAGCTATTTGTACAGATACCTTTAATATACGACTGATGGTTCCATCCCATTTCAAAGAACCATTAGAAAGAAGAAACGTATTAAACAATTTATTACAGGACTGAAAGTTTCGTCAGATTCCCCTTAATCTGGGTATAGCCTTGAGCCACCAGTCGGGCTTTGAATCGACAATTTTTTCCTTTTCATTCCATAACGGTATTATATACCCATCTGCATCTGGGTTTATTTGATGGTTGATCTACAAGAGAATTTCCATACTCCTCAGAATGCAAGTATCAATCGTCTTTGTGCTATGATTGCCAATCACAGAAATGAAGTCAGATTCTGAACTTGCTTACAGGTTTTAGGAGAAACACTTGATTTAGTCAACTTCAGATTCAGAGGTAAGGCTACACTAGTATTTGAGAATCAAATTATCATTAACAAGACCTTCAAAATCATTTCTGTGCCAGAAAAATCAAATAAGTTTGTTGAACAATGTATTTATTTTTTCTAAACAAAAGATCTTAACATCATTTATATGACGAATGTCGATTGTTTCCCTGTTCATAAAAATATATACTCTAGATTTATCGCTACGCATAACAGGTTTTACCCAAGCCAAATTCCTTTTCCTTAAACCAACTTCGGATCTTTATCCATCCGTTGTATGTAGCAGCGAATCATCAGAAACAGGATGTTTCCCTTACGATATTCTTCGTTAGCTACGGCTGAACTAGGGATTATTATTTCTGTATCGTAAGGAAATGGTCACGCTCCACATTTCTTCTCATAGAATTTTTCTCGTCAAAAGGAAACATTTTAGTTTCAATTCCTTATTCTTTTTCGGGAAGCCAAACTCCGATAACCTCTAGTTTTGAAAGCATACCTAAAGATATCCTTTTTTTTGTCCCTTGATCCAATTTAGAACAAGTGTGGCTAGAATTTTCACTAGCTAAGTTAAACAGCTAAAGAAGGTTTTAAATGTCTTCCGGGTTTCCACTTGACAAGATCACAATTCTAATGGAGATTTAATTTGGTTGGAATGGCATACACGATTCCAATTATTATAAAATAAATCATTGCCTCCGTCAAAACTTTTATGTGTAAGATTCAGGATAGTTCTGCTACCTAACGACGGTTCCATGATTATACCTCTCTGGAACACCATGTTTCTAGGGTGTATATATTGAGTAAGTTCATGTTAATTCCCTTTAATGAAATAATTTTCTAAAGCATTTCCCTAGCTCTCCCCGTTGTCTTTGTGACGAAAGCTTTATTCTCGTACGTCCGAGAAGATTTTCTTACCCGCTCTATGTTGCACGTTATATAACATGCATCGTACTTTTCCCTTATAGGGTATAGGATGCTTTTTCGTAATAATCATCAATGATCGTCAAATGTATAACTCGACATTTTCCCTCTTATGTGTTTGACTAGGACTCAAATGTCAGCATATAATTCAGACTTTTAGATCAGATTTCATGGTTTGAAAGACACACGCTTAAACTTATTCACGACATGGTTCACAATTTAATTTGATCCTTTAAAATCCGGTAAACCTACACGCCTTTTTTCCAGCATGTGTCTACTAATTATAGAAAGAGACTTATAAGAAATCTCTTATGCTCAAAACATCAACTGATCACTTTACTGAAGTAGGAGCACAAGTTACACATTTTGTATCATGTACTTAAACTTAGGAAAAATAATAAATGCCGTTTTTAATTTCTCTAAAATGGTTGTGTTATGTTTACTTTCGAACCTTCACCTCACTACCACCTAAAGGTATTTTGTAGCACATAACATCAATCGGTCCCGACATATTAAATTTCTTCCTAGTTAGGTGTGAGTACATTGCCTTCTTTAAGTTTAATGGTTCTGAGACCCAAATTTCATAGGAGATGAATTCCTTCTCAAAATAAAGACACATTGTCCTGCTACTGTCCAGTTTTCCGAATTTAATGAACGTAAAGTCGAAAACAAATTTTCCTCGACAAAAGATGATGTGAGCAGCGGTATCAGATGATCCAGTCGACAACCAGCCTTTTCCTTAAACAAGCATTATGAAGAAAGAATGGTAACTTTACCTTTCAGATCTTTACCTGCATCTGTTAGAAGGGCTCCTTTCCTCAATCTGAAGTTCATTCTGTCATTATCATATCATCTTACTTTGGCTCAGATTCCGGAGCTTTATTACAGAATCCACCACGACGACTCGGCTTGAAGATCTTTCGGTATGAAACTAGGGAACTCTTTTCGCAGTCTCTTGAATTCACGACCTCGTGTCTTGATTGGCATTTTGTCTGCCAACAATGTAGCCATCAAACTCCTCCTCAGGGTCAATCCAACCTCTTGGCTGCGATCTACTTGAACTAGATTCTTGAACAAAATTTCTTATGAATTTCGATCTGTACATAGAGTCTGTTCCATCCCTCAAAATGACATTAGGCAGAACGCAAGAATATAGGAATGATATATAGTAGTTCAAAGAAGTACCATCGATTTTTTCTTATTTAGTCATAAATCCTAGAACAGTCCGCAACAAGGACTTGTACTTCACCTGGCACCATCCTACACTCTACTGTCAGAAAAAATCTTCATATGGAAGGATCAGGTCAATTAAATATGTTTGCTAGGTGCGCAAACTATACACTCGGATCTTCAAACGTTTCAATTACCTTCCTGTAATCCTTTTCTATATTTAGATGAGATATTATATAGCCATATATACATCTGCTTTTTATATTCTCTCAAATCTGTCAAGTTCTCTGCTTTTTCTGGGAACAACTCTGTACCATTAACAATCTCCAGAGTCCTCTTCCATTAACACAGATTTCATTCCTTGGACCATGAACATAATTAGATGCATTAAGGTTTCTCTGATCGAATATGCAGCCATTTTAGATATAGAAAATACGATTGAAAAAAAATTCAAGATGGGAATTGAAAAATTCAAAGTACGATTTTAAAGATGAATAGTAATTGAATAGAATGATTTATAAACTTGAAAACTTTGAGAAACTCTTAAACTTTCATTCAACATTTCACGCCCCAAATATCAAAAACAAGTGACATATGCGTCGGGACAAGAAAATAGAAAAAAATTTAAAGAGCAGGAAACTAAACAGGACAACCCTACTGTTGAGGCAGCCACATATAGTCGCCTATAAACATCGACTATCTTGCTTCATGGACTGGGCATCAAGAGCATATAAGTACGAACCTAAACTTTAACAGGAGTTATGTTAAACTGAAACATTACTGGATGTTTAACCTTGACCTTTAGAATGTGATTAGAACTAAACAGCAGTCTGCCAGTTCAAGAAAAGAAACTTTAAGTAAAATCAACATTTATTTTTCAGCAACATGAAAGAAACAACAAGATTAAAAGTTAATATTCATAATGACATAGATAACATTTTAAAGTCAAAATTTAATGCAACAGGAAAAACTATCACCTCGAATCAGTGGATGAATTTAAATAGATATTACTTAAGAACTCACAGGCTTAGAAAATAGATGCGCGAGATTTAAACTGATTGCCAAGACCTTTAAACGTTGTAACGATGTTTCCGATAGAATCCTCGCTTATATTGCCTTTCCAAATTCAAACTATAAACACTGAAAACTACACTCACATCCAGTAATCTTTGAATCAATGAGAAACACTCTTGCGTTTCAACTAAGATATATTTAACCTTACTACTCTCGACAGAAGATTAAACAAAAAATAAAAGAAAGAATACTGTAAACGGAAACTACATTTCAGAGACTACTATCACGTAAGAAAACAACAAACCATAATTTCTCATGAGTTACCTCAGCTTAAATACTCTTATTAGAGCATGCGTATGAGATGATCCGATAGACAGGTACTATCATACTGCTATTTACATAAAACAAATAAACTCAGTCTTTTCAGACATTTAGAAGTGAACTGAAATTAATCAGCGCAATCAGACTCGCAAACGTAAACAGCTGAAGACGTTTATACCAAACATACGGCGGCTGGTAAGTAAACAACTTTAGATAAATTTTCTCTTCCTAA